>WNWK01022213.1:0-32901 GCA_009830355.1 Cherax destructor
TTACATAATTTATCTTCTTCTGGGCCTCTGTAAAAATTAATTACTGGGATATTATTAATATCTTCCTGTGTGAAAACCGAGAGAAAATAATTATTAAAAAGAGCACATATCATTCTCCTTGTCAGTAAGATGCCCAAAGTTATTTTTAAGGGGACCTATCTTATCCCTAACTTTGTTCTATAAACCTGGAAAAAACTTTTGGGTTAGTTTTGAATCCCTAGCAACTTTAATTTCATAGTCCCGTTTAGCTTTTCTTATTCCCTTTTTAACGTCCCTCTTAATGTCAGTATACTGATTTATAAGATGACCCTCACCTCTTTTTATGCGCCTATAAATTCCTTTCTTCCACCCTAAAAGATATTTGAGCCTATTATTCATCCATTTTGGGTCATTTCTACTTGATCTAATTTCTTTATACGGGATAAATGTTCTTTGGGCAGCCTGTATAGTGTTAAGAAAACTGTCATATTGATACCTCTCTTCTTCACCCCAGTCCACAGTTGATAAGTGTTCTCTAAGTCCATTATAATCTGCTAAGCGAAAATCTGGGACCGTTACTGAATTATCCCTACTATCATACATCCATTCAATGCTAAAGGTAATTAATTGGCTTGTGGTCGCTTGAGCAGAGTTCCTATGTAATTTCTAAATTATTAACAAGGGTTTCCTTGGTTGCCAGAACCAAGTCAAGTAGGTTATTTCCAATTGTAGGTTCTGTTACAAACTGCTTCAAAAAGCAATCCTGAACTACTTCTAAAAAGTCGTTAGATTCTAAATTCCCTGTCAAGAAATTCCAATCAATCTGACTAAAGTTAAAGTCCCCTAGAATTACTATGTTATCGTGCCTTGTGGCCTTAACAATTTCTTCCCAAAGTAGTCTCCCTTGTTCCCTATCTAAGTTTGGAGGACGGTAAATCACGCCTAAAATCAATTTTTCACACCCCTCTGAAAATTCTATCCAGACAGACTCTGTATGTGTTAATTCAGACTTTATACCCGTTTTTATGCAACAATTTAAATGATCACGGACATAGAGTGCCACCCCAACCCCTTTCCCGATACTTCTGTCTACTTGGAACAATTTAAAACCCTGAATGTGACATTCGGCAGGCAAGTCCCGATTTTTCATATTAAACCATGTCTCAGTTATTGCAAAAACATCAATATTACCCGTACTTGCAACTAATCTCAACTCGTCCATCTTATTCCTAGCACTACGACTATTGGTGTAATATATATTTAGAGACCCTCCTTTCTCTTTACCCTTCCTGCTCATCTCTGTTTTCCACTATACCTATTACTGTCCTTGTCATCTAGTGTCACTAGCTTTCCACTATCCACCTTATTCTGCCTATTACTAGTTCTCCTACAACTTATAATATTACTACACTGGGACTTCTCTGTTTTCCCCCCAAAACCCATACGAAGCCATCTCGATAGGCATAATTTGATTAATGATACTCAACATGGATTCACCAGGGGCCGTTCCTGCCTAACTAATTTATTAACTTTTTTCAGTAAGGCTTTTGAGGCAGTTGATCATGATAAAGAATTCGATATTGTTTATTTGGATTTTAGTAAGGCTTTTGATAGAGTACTACATCAGAGACTGTTAAAGAAAGTGGCTGCTCACGGCATTGGGGGAAAAGTGTTTTCATGGATCGAGTCATGGCTCACCAATAGGAAGCAGAGGGTGTGCATTAATGGGGTTAAATCTGAGTGGGGATCTGTAACAAGTGGCGTTCCACAGGGATCGGTTTTGGGCCCGTTGTTGTTTATAATATATATAAATGACCTTGACTAGTGATATGAGCAAATTCGCTGATGACACGAAGATAGGTAGGATAATCGATTCAGACGTAGATGTCACGGAACTTCAGGAGGATTTAGACAAACTCAATTCCTGGTCAGAAAAATGGCAGATGCAGTTCAATGTAGATAAATGCAAAGTTCTAAAGCTCGGGAGTGTCCATAACCCAAGCACTTATAAGTTAAATAATGTAGAACTTAGCCATACAGATTGCGAGAAGGACTTGGGGGTGATGGTAAGCAGCAACCTTAAACCAAGACAGCAATGCCCAAGCGTACGTAATAAGGCAAATAGATTACTGGGATTTATATCAAGAAGTGTTAGCAACAGAAGTCCAGAGGTTATATTACAGCTTTATACATCATTAGTAAGGCCTTACCTAGATTACGCAGCTCAGTTCTGGTCTCCATAATACAGAATGGACATAAATTCGTTAGAAAACATTCAGCGTAGAATGACTAAATTAATACATAGCATTGGAAATCTTCCTTACGAAGAAAGATTGAAGAAACTTAAATTACATTCACTTGTAAGACGTAGAATGAGGGGAGACATGTTCTTATGTTCTTATGTTATATTAAGCAGCAACCTCAAACCAAGTCAGCAATGCCTAAGCGTAAGAAATAAAGCAAATAGATTACTGGGATTTATATCAAGAAGTGTAAGCAACAGAAGTTCAGCTGTTATATTACAGCTTTATACATCATTAGTAAGGTCTCACCTAGATTATGCAGATCAGTTCTGGTCTCCATTTTACAGAATGGATATAAATTCGTTAGAAAACATTCAGCGACGAATGAGAAAGTTAATTCATAGCATTAGAAATCTTCCGTATGAAGAAAGATTGAAGACCCTTAAATTACATTCACTTGTAAGACGAAGAATGAGGGGAGACATGATCGAGGTATATAAGTGGAAGATGGGTATTAATAAGGGGGATATAAATAAGGTCTTGAGGATATCTCTCCAAGAGAGAACCCGCAATAATGGATTCAAATTGGATAAGTATAGATTTAGAAAGGATATAGGAAAATATTGGTTTGGAAATAGGGTAGTTGATGAGTGGAACAGTCTGCCTAGTAGGGTTATTGAAGCTAGGACCTTGGGTAGTTTCAAATTTAGGTTGGATAAATAAATGAGTGAGAGGGGTTGGATTTGAGTGGGAATTGCACATGAGTAAATAAAATTATCAAAGCTTATTTCTTGGGTAGCATTGAAAATTAGGTTGGGCAATTGTTCTGTTAGTGGGATGGATTGTGAAGGACCTGCCTAATATGGTTCAACAGGCCTGCTGCAGTGTTCCTACTTTCTTATGTTCTTATGTTATGTTCTTAAATCCGTTATTTCTGGTTCTTACTTGGTTCGATATCCTCAGTATTTTATTAATATCTCCTTTGTTTATGCCCATCATCCACTTGTACACCTCGATGATATCTCCCCTCATTCTACGTCTCTCCAGAGAGTGGAGATTCAACGCTCTATCTTCATACGGGAGATTTCTTATACTGTAAATCTTTTTTGTCATTCTTCTTTGTATGTTCTCCAATGAATCTATATTTCTAATGCTAAAGATTTCTAATAAGAACATAAGAAAGGAGGAACACTGCAGCAGGCCTGTTGGCCCATACTAGGCAGGTCCTTCACAATCCGTCTTACTAACAGAATATTTGCTCAACCCAATTTTCAATGCTACCCAAGAAATAAGCTTTGACAATTCTACCCACTCATGTTCGAGTCCCACTCAAATCCAACCCCTCTCACTCATGAATTTATCCAACCTAAATTTGAAACTACCCAAGGTCCTAGCTTCAATAACCCTACTAGGCAGACTGTTCCACTCATCAACTACCCTATTTCCAAACCAATACTTTCCTATATCCTTTCTAAATCTAAACTTATCTAACTTGAATCCATTATTGCGGGTTCTCTCTTGGAGAGATATCCTCAAGACCTTATTTATATCCCCTTTGTTAATACCCATTTTCCACTTGTATACCTCGATCATGTCTCCCCTCATTCTACGTCTTACAAGTGAATGTAATTTTAGGGTCTTCAATCTTTCTTCGTAAGGAAGATTTCTAATGCTATGTATTAATTTAGTCATTCTACGCTGAATGTTTTCTAACGAATTTATGTCCATTCTGTAATATGGAGACCAGAACTGAGCTGCGTAATCTAGGTGAGGCCTTACTAATGATGTATAAAGCTGTAATATAACCTCTGGACTTCTGTTGCTAACACTTATTGATATAAATCCTAGTAATCTATTTGCCTTATTACGTACGCTTAGGCATTGCTGTCTTGGTTTAAGGTTGCTGCTTACCATCACCCCAAGTCCTTCTCGCAATCTGTATGGCTAAGTTCTACGTTATTTAACTTATAAGTGCTTGGGTTATGGACACTCCCGAGCTTCAGAACCTTGCATTTATCTACATTGAACTGCATCTGCCACTTTTCTGACCACGAATTAAGTTTGTCTAAATCTTCCTGAAGTTCTATGACATCTATGTTTGAATCAATTATCCTACCTATCTTCGTGTCGTCGGCGAATTTGCTCATATCACTAGTAATTCCCTCATCAAGGTCATTGATATATATTATAAATAACAATGGGCCTAAGACTGATCCCTGTGGAACACCACTTGTTACAAGTCCCCATTCGGATTTAACCCCATTTATGCACACTCTCTGCTTCCTATTGGTGAGCCATGACTCGATCCATGACAGCACTTTTCCCCCAATGCCATGAGCTGCCACTTTCTTTAACAGTCTCTGGTGCGGTACTCTATCAAAAGCCTTACTAAAGTCTAAATAAACAATATCGAATTCTTTATCGTGATCAACAGCCTCAAAAGCTTTACTGAAGAAGGTTAATAAATTAGATAGGCAGGAACGGCCCCTCGTGAATCCATGCTGGGTATCATTAATCAAATTATGGTTATCTAGATGGCTTCTAATAATATCAGCAATAATTGACTCTAGTAATTTGCCTACAATTGAGGTCAGGCTTATTCGTCGCTGAATGTTTTCTAACGAATTTATATCCATTCTGTAAAATGGAGACCAGAACTGAGCTGCGTAATCTAGGTGAGGCATTACTAACGATGTATGGAAATAAATGGTATAAAATACCGACACAATGGAAAAATAAACACACTTAGTCAGCCATTAACGAATGTGTTTAATACGTCCATCCTAACTGGTGTTGTGCCAGAGATGTGGAAGATAGCTAATGTAGTTCCTATATTCAAATCAGGGGATAAGTCCATTCCATCAAATTACCGTCCAATAAGCCTCACGTCTATAGTAGGCAAATTATTAGAATCAATTATAGCTGATATTATCAGAAGTCACCTTGAAGAACATAATTTGATTAATGAATCTCAGCATGGGTTTACGAGGTCGTTCCTGCCTGACAAATTTACTGACGTTTTCAATAAAACATTTGAGGCAGTAGACAGTGATAAAGAATATGATATAGTTTACTTGGATTTCAGTAAGGCCTTCGATAGAGTACCTCACAAGAGACTCTTAAGAAAGGTGGCAGCTCATGGTATAGGAGGTAAAGTTCTAGCATGGATAGAGGCATGGCTTACCAATAGAAAGCAGAGAGTTTCCATTAATGGGGTCAAATCTGAATGGGGATTTGTCACTAGTGGCGTTCCACAAGGATCAGTTTTGGGCCCATTGTTGTTCATAATTTACATTAATGACCTTGATGAAGGAATTGCAAGTGACATGAGTAAATTTGCTGATGATACAAAAATAGGCCGTATAATTCATTCTGAGGAGGATAACAGTGAACTCCAGGAGGATTTGGATAAATTAATGTCTTGGTCTGAAAAGTGGCAGATGAAGTTCAATGTGGACAAGTGTAAGGTGCTTGTCGTTGGTAATGAAAATATCCCTCGAATTTATAAACTAGGTGAAGTTGAGCTTGATCATACAGAATGTGAAAAAGACTTGGGAGTCATGGTAAGCAGAAATCTAAAGCCAAGACAACAGTGCCTAAGTGTGCGCAATAAGGCTAACAGATTACTAGGATTTATTTCAAGAAGTATAAGCAACAGAAGTCCAAAAGTTATTTTACAGCTCTATACATCACTAGTGAGACCTCATTTGGATTATGCAGCTCAGTTTTGGTCTCCTTACTACAGGATGGATATAGATTCATTGGAGAACATACAAAGAAGAATGACTAAAATGATTTACAGTATAAGAAATCTCCCGTATGAAGATAGACTTAGAGCGTTGAATCTCCACTCTCTGGAGAGACGTAGAATGAGGGGAGATATCATCGAGGTGTACAAGTGGATGATGGGCATAAACAAAGGAGATATTAATAAAATACTGAGGATATCGAACCAAGTAAGAACGAGAAATAACGGATTTAAATTGGATAAATTTAGATTTAGAAAGGACATAGGCAAGTACTGGTTTTCGAACAGAGTTGTAGATGCGTGGAACAATCTTCCGAGTACTGTGATAGAGGCTAGGACCTTGGGTGGCTTTAAAGAGATTGGACAAATATAGAGTGGGAGGGGCTGGGTTTGATTTGTGTCGTGAGTACGGGAATAAATTTTTAGGTAGTGGTGGTTTTGATAAGGACCTGCCTTGTATGGGCCAGTAGGCCTTCTGCAGTGTTCCTCCATTCTTATGTTCTTATAAGCAGTATAATGTGATCCTTTATTGACAACGTTTCGCCCACGCAGTGGGCTTTATCGAGTCACATACAGATCTACCTGGAAAATGAGCAACATGGAGATATATATAGGGTACAGTCAGGTGGAGAATGCTGGGTCAGGTGGAGAAAGCTGCATGTGAGTCTTAAAAGTAGTGTGATAGTTAAAAACATAGTGTGACTTAAAGGACCTGCAGTGTACCATTCTTGAGTTCTAGGTGGGATAGCGTTGAAGAAGTTTCTTGGCAATAGGTTCAGCTATGTTGTAGAAGCCGTTGTTCTGGTTGAAGTTGTTGGATATACAGATGAGTGATGATTCTAGGATTCTTCGGTATTGCGTGTTGTCTTCTCTGGCGATGAGTCTTGCGTTTCTGTAGTTGATTAAATGGTTGTGTAAATTTCGGTGTTGAACACAGGCATTTCTTGAGTCGTCAGATCTGCCTGCGTACTGGTGTTCTGAAATGCGTGTTTGTAGGTCTCTGGATGTTTCGCCAACGTATAATTTGCTGCAGCCATTACAAGGGATTGTGTATACCCCTGCCGTGGATTGAAGCTTTTCCTGTCTGTTACTGGTAATGTCCTTGATGGTGGTGGATGTGGAGGTGGATACTCGGAATGAGGTCTTAGAAAAAATGTTGGAAACTTGTTTGGAAATGGAGTTGGTGGGAAGGACTATGTATCTCTTCTCAGCAGTGTCTTCTCTGGGTGTGTTGAAGATGTTTAATGCCCGTCGTCTGCAGTCTCTAATGAAGTGACGTTCAAGCTCTCCAACACGAACTCAACCAGGTTGAGCCATCAATCCAGTTTACACTAGAAGAAGAAGTCGACAACACTCTTCCTTTCCTTGATGTTCTTCTCTGCAAAGCTGACCATGAACTTCGTTTTAAAGTCTATCGAAAACCTACCAATCAACACGATCTTCTCCACTTCTACTCTCACCACGACACCAAAATTAAACGTGTTGTAATTATAGGCTTTTTCCTGCGCGCACTCAGAATCTGCAGCAGTGAGTTCCTTGAAGAAGAATGCTCCCTCATTGAACAAGTTTTTCCAAACTTCACTATCCTCGTCACTTCATTAGAGACTGCAGACGACGGGCATTAAACATCTTCAACACACCCAGAGAAGACACTGCTGAGAAGAGATACATAGTCCTTCCCACCAACTCCATTTCCAAACAAGTTTCCAACATTTTTTCTAAGACCTCATTCCGAGTATCCACCTCCACATCCACCACCATCAAGGACATTACCAGTAACAGACAGGAAAAGCTTCAATCCACGGCAGGGGTCTACACAATCCCTTGTAATGGCTGCAGCAAATTATACGTTGGCGAAACATCCAGAGACCTACAAACACGCATTTCAGAACACCAGTACGCAGGCAGATCTGACGACTCAAGAAATGCCTGTGTTCAACACCGAAATTTACACAACCATTTAATCAACTACAGAAACGCAAGACTCATCGCCAGAGAAGACAACACGCAATACCGAAGAATCCTAGAATCATCACTCATCTGTATATCCAACAACTTCAACCAGAACAACGGCTTCTACAACATAGCTGAACCTATTGCCAAGAAACTTCTTCAACGCTATCCCACCTAGAACTCAAGAATGGTACACTGCAGGTCCTTTAAGTCACACTATGTTTTTAACTATCACACTACTTTTAAGACTCACATGCAGCTTTCTCCACCTGACCCAGCATTCTCCACCTGACTGTACCCTATATATATCTCCATGTTGCTCATTTTCCAGGTAGATCTGTATGTGACTCGATAAAGCCCACTGCGTGGGCGAAACGTTGTCAATAAAGGATCACATTATACTGCTTATGTGTTTATTTTTCCACTAACGATGTATAAAGCTGTAATATGACCGCTGGACTTCTGTTGCTTACACTTCTTGATATAAATCCCATTGTAAATGAATGGTTCAGAGAACCGACGAGTTGGTAAATTAGACACATATGCAACACTTGGGTATCTTTATTTATACCCAATAAAGATACCCAAGTGTTGCATATGTGTCTAATTTACCATAAATCCCATTAATCTATTTGCTTTATTTCTTACGCTTAGGCATTGCTGACTTGGTTCGAGGTTGCTGCTTACCATAACCCCCAAATCCTTTTCGCATTCTGTAGGGCTGAGTTCAACATTGAATTAATATCCATTCTGTAATATGGAGACCAGAACTGAACTGCGTAATCTTGGTGAGGCCTTACTAACGATGTATAAAGCTGTAATATGACCTCTGGACTTCTGTTGCTTACACTTCTTGGTCGCTTGTACCGAGTTCCTCTGTAATTTCTAAATTATTAACAAGGGTTTCCTTGTTTGCGAGAACCAAGTCAAGTAGGCTATTTTCCTTTGTAGGTTGTCACAAACTGCTTCAAAAAACAACCCTGAACTTCTTCTAAAAAGTCGTTAGATTCTAAATTCCTTGTCAAGAAAATCCAATCAATCTGACTAAAGTCAAAGTCCCCTAGAATCACTACGTTATCATGCCTTGTGGCCTTAACAATTTCCTCCCAAAGTAGTTTCCATTGTTCCCTATTTAAGTTTGGAGGACGGTATATCACACTTAAAATCAGTTTTTCACACCCCTCTGAAAATTCTATCCAGACAGACTCTCTATGTATTATTTTAGATTCATACCAGTTTTTATGCAACAATTTAAATTATCACGGACATAGAGTGCCACCCCACCCCCTTCCCGATACTTCTGTCTACTTGGAACAATTTAAAACCCTGAATATGACATTCAGCAGGCATGTCCCGATTTTTCATATTAAATCACGTCTCAGTTAGTGCAAAAACATCAATATTACTTGCACCTGTAACTAATCTCAATTCGTCCATCTTATTTCTCGCACTACGACTATTAGTATCAAAAATGTTCAGAAAACCTCCCTTCTTGTTCATTTCAGTTTTTCACTATACCTATTTCTGTCCTTGTCACCTAGTGCCACTGATTTTCCAATATCCACCTCATTCTGCCTATTACTAGTTCCCCTAAAATTCATAACATTACTACACTGGGACTTGGAAATAAATGGTATAAAATACCGATACAATGGAATAATAAACACATAAGCAGTATAATGCTTATGTGGAAAAATAAACACATAAGCAGTATAATGTGATCCTTTATTGACAACGTTTCGCCCACACAGTGGGCTTTATCGAGTCACATACAGATCTACCTGGAAAATGAGCAACATGGAGATTATATAGGTACAGTCAGGTGGAGAATACTGGGTCAGGTGGAGAAAGCTGCATGAGTCTTAAAAGTAGTGTGATAGTTAAAAACATAGTGTGACTTAAAGGACCTGCAGTGTACCATTCTTGAGTTCTAGGTGGGATAGCGTTGAAGAAGTTTCCATTGTGTCTGTATTTTATACCATTTATTTCCATCGTGTCAAACACTGCAGTAGAAATGGATCCTTCACACATTATACTGCTTATGTGTTTATTTTTCCACACAGGGACTTCACTGTTTTCCCCCCATAACCCATACCACTAACTTTTTCTAGTTTAAAGCCCTAACAGCTCCCTCCACTGTAGTTGCCAGTGCCCCCACCCAACTCCAAGTATTGCATATGTGTTTAATTTATCAACTTGTCGGTTCTCTGAACCATTCATCTACTTCCTCCTTTCTTATGTTGTAAGACGAAGAATGAGGGGAGACATGATCGAGGTATACCAGTGGAAAATGGGTATTAACAATGAGGATATTAATAAGGTCTTGAGGATATCTCTCCAAGAGAGAACCCGCAATAATGGATTTAAATTAGATAAGTTTAGATTTAGAAAGGATATAGGAAATTATTGGTTTGGAAATATGATAGTTGATGAGTGGAACAGTCTGCCTAGTAGGGGTATTGAAGCTAGGACCTTGGGTAGTTTCAATTTTAGGTTGGATAAATTCATGAGTGAGAGGGGTTGGATTTGAGTGGGACTTGCACATGAGTAAATAGAATTATCAAAGCTCATTTCTTGGGTAGCATTGAAAATTGGGTTGAGCAAATATTCTGTTAGTGGGATGGATTGTGAAGGACCTGCCTAGTATGGGCACCCAGGCCTTCTGCAGTGTTCCTCCATTCGTCTGTTGTTAATGATCACCATCACCTACCTCAACACAAAGACTAGTTCACCTGACCTCACTTATATATATATACCCACTAACTGTCATTCGGGTCATTCTCATGCACATCCTGTGTTCGTTTATTCTAGTCATCTAGGTCGGCCTCACAGTTTGAAGAGAGTTATCAAAGCGAACCTTAGCGGTCACTACAATCGTACAATGGATGAATTTCATTCTTATCTGTACAGCACCTGGTTTAGTCTTCTCGCCTCTGATAACAGTTTTCAACCGAATGTTTCTTGTGAGGATCCTACAGAGCTGGAGTTACACAATCGTATAATAGACGAGTATTGTTGTTATTTACACAAGGCTCCTCTGGAACACAAAACAAATACCAACAGAAGTCCTGACCTGAAAGAAAACTCTCAACTCAGCAACACAATTCCTTTGATGGACGTTAGAGAACGCGAATTACTTAAACGCAGGTTAAAGGAATTTCCAGTTCGTTATCCGTCAGCTGTCCATTCCCAATTTTCAGAGGTCCTACCTTTTCCCTCACCTTCGTCCTGTACACTTGAAAGAACCCTTTTGGATTAGTCTTTGATTCATTAGCAACCTTAATCTCATAGTCACGTTTAGCCTTTCTAATCCCCTTTTTTACTTCTCTTTTCAACTGAACATATTGGTCAATAAGGTTAACATCTCCTCTTTTGATGCGCCTATAAATTCCTCTTTTCTCCCCTAATAAATGTTTTAGCCTCCTGTTAATCCATTTGGGATCGGTAATATTTGACCTAAATTCTCTCTGGGGAATAAACATACTCTGTGCACGTTGTACATTATTAAGAAACAAATCATAAACGCAGATCCCATCGTAATCGTTAGCTAGATTACCCCAGTCGAGATTAGACAGAACGAAAATCAGGAACTTTTACCGTATTATCCCTATTCTCGTACTCCCATGTAATATTAAAAGTAATGGATTTGTGATCACTAGCTCCAAGCTCTTCAGTGATCTCCAGATTATTTACAAGAGTTTCTTTATTTGACAAGACTAGGTCGAGCAAATTATTACCTCTGGTAGGCTCCGTCACACACTGCTTCAAAAAACAGTCCTGAACTACTTCCATAAAGTCACTGGACTCCAGATTACCGGTCAAAGAAGTCCAGTCAATATGACTAAAGTTAAAATCCCCTACTAACACTACGTTATTGTGCCTAGAAGCCCTAACAATTTCGTCCCAAAGAAGTCTCCCTCTATCGTGATCCAAGCCTGGAGGTCGGTATATTACACCTAGAATCAGTTTTTCTTGACCTTGTAGAAACTCTACCCAAACAGATTCTGTTAATGATCCATCTATTTTTATGCCTGTTTTTATGCAGCAATTTATATTTTCTCGTACATACAATGCAACTCCACCCCCTTTCCCATTATATCTATCTACATGGAACAACTTAAACCCCTGAATATGACACTCAGCAATCATATCCCGACTCTTGGTATTATACCATGTTTCAGTTATTGCAATGACATCAAAGTTCCCAGCACATGCTACCAAACGTAATTCGTTAATTTTATTTCTGGCGCTTCGACAGTTAGTATAAAATACATTGATATGTATCTTCTTGTGAACCTTTTTCAGCTTTTGTTTTACACAATTTCTGTTACTATCATTACCCTGTGTCACTCGATTACTGTTATTGGAGGCGGAGATGGGAAACTGCCATGGCATAGAAGAAGCCCTCTTTATCTAAGACAACGGAAGGGTGGCTGCAAGATGGACTGCTATAGTCAGCAGCACACAGACAGGACATTCTGCCACTAACCCGCAATATTTTGCCGATTGGCCGAAGCACCAGCATTTTCTACATTGTTGCAGGGTAGGGATCGCCTCCCACACTTGTAGGCGTTGTCCCGCTACATAAACAGATGGTGGCAGTTCACAGCTGTCAAAAGTTAGCCTCGCTATATTGCAAGGATAGCTCCTCCGACAGCGGGAGTAAGTGTCAACTTTAATGATTGAGAGATTTTGGAGCTGGAGTTGTTCCAGAATGTCATTACGCGCAAAAAAAGTTGTGTGGTACTATCATATGTGAAAATATAATAGATCCACAGCAAGAATTTAGGGAGTCAACTAGGATAGAAGGCCAGTAAAAAAGAATAGCATCCACCGAGCCACCTTGGCAGACAAAAGAGGGCGGCCAGAAGTCTGCCACAAAGCCTTCGGCCACCACCTGGAATCGAAAGGCAGCCTCCAGAGATACACCCGTCACCTGAAGGACACCATGACCTCCCCCCCAGAATTCCGGAAAAATTGGGACATTCCCAGATGATCTAGATACCAGGGCACACACCACCACTACCAAGGACCTCAACAGAATGGGACGGATACCAACACCCTTAACCCAACCTGGGAGCTACAGTTCCTCAGGGAAGGATCCCAAAGGCTAAAAGCAGGTAAGGGGAGAAATGTTGCAGGGAAGGGAGGATGGGACAGGGAAGGGAGGAGTGTGGGGTAATTAGTAATTAGGTTTGGTCGGAGGAAGAAGACCTAAAGATCCAATTTCTCAGACCAAAAGCTTCTTTACCACATCATGGATCCCCACTAAAAGAGGTGCGATAATAAAGGAATCTTTTTTTTCCTATCACAGAGTACATGTGAAATACAAATTAAATAACAAAGGTTATATACATAAGATGATTCACTTGGCTAATACATTTGCACATTTCAATGAACTTAATATTCTCTGAAAAAGAACGTAATTTCTTAGACTACATTTCAGGGTCGTGTTTCTGTTAAAAACTTTGTATGTTTTTAAATAATAATAGTTTTATTAAGCAATGGATTATAAAATTTTGCAAGTGTGTACAACAGTGTATTATATTTTTCATGAAAGTCAATTTCGCAGCCCAGTGGAACCACACACGCAGCCCAGTGGAACCACACACGCAGCCCAGTGGAACCACACACGCAGCCCAGTGGAACTACACACGCAGCCCAGTGGAACGACACACACGCAGCCCAGTGGAGCCACACACGCAGCCCACTGGAACCACACACGCAGCCCAGTGGAACCACACACACAGCCCAGTGGAACCACGCACGCAGCCCAGTGGAACCACACACACAGCCCAGTGGAACCACACACGCAGCCCAGTGGAACCACACACGCAGCCCAGTGGAACCACACACGCAGCCCAGTGGAACCACGCACGCAGCCCAGTGGAACCACACACGCAGCCCAGTGGAACCTCACACGCAGCCCAGTGGAGCCACACACGCAGCTCAGTGGAGCCACACACGCAGCTCAGTGGAGCCACACACGCAGGTCAGTGGAGGCACACACGCAGCCCAGTGGAACTACACACGCAGCCCAGTGGAACCACACACGCAGCCCATCCATCTCTACTGTATATCCCCAACACAACATCCACGGAATTTAGATAAGATTTGTTCGGACTTTTAACCCGATGGGTTAGCCACACCTTACAACCCAAGGAAGTCAGTGCATCATCTAGGACTGTCTTATTTCCATTGGGATCATTTAATCTTGTCCCCCCGGATACAACCCACTCCAGTCGACTAACATCCAGGTACCTACTAACATCCAGGTACTACCTACTAACTGCTAGGTGAGCAGGGATGAGAGTGATTTCTTGTATAACTAACATTTGTATACCTATTATTGTAAGATGATCCTCTCATTCATGTTTACGTAAATAACTCAATTGATTTTATTCCTATTGTTTCTCCTTTTATTGTAAGTGATTTTCAACACTTGAGTTACCCAGTTGTTCCAGCTTTTAAGTTTATAATCATGATTGATTTCTACTGCAAGATTCTGCTAGGCTTTAAGTAATAAGATATTACAAGGACCCCAAAGGAAATAAGTCATTTTGACTTTTTTGGATTATCTTAGGAAATTTGCACTATGTATGATATTTGTACTTACGTGTACCTGTGCCTAAATAAACTTACTTAACAGGTACAGCAGGTGTAAGGAAACATGCCCATTATTTCCACTTATGCCGGGGATTGAACCACGGACACTCAGTGTGTGAGGTAAGAGCTTAAAACACAAAATAAAGGGAGATAAAAAAAATCTGTAGATAAGCCATTTCAAGGAAAAAATTACTAGTAGTTGGTGGTCATAATTCCTAGTAGTTGGTGGACATAAGTGCTAGTAGTTTGTCATAATTGCTAGTAGTTGGTGGTCATAATTGCTAGTAGTTGGTGGACATAATTGCTTGTAGTTGGTGGTCATAATTGCTAGAAGTTGGTGGACATAATTGCTTGTAGTTGGTGGTCATAATTGCTATTAGTTTGCAGTCATAATAGGTATTGTTGCCACCTGGAAAAGAGTGACCTTTGCTACTCTACTGACAACGTCCAGTCTACTCACTATTTTCAATCTTTGGGAAAACTTGAATTAATCTTTCAATCTTCACTTCCTCTCAAGAAATTACCTACTTTACTTAAGCAATAAATTTCAGTTATTTTTACTAAACTAAATATATGCATTTACCATAATAAAACAACTTGAAGATGTGGTTAAATATTGCAAAATATTACTACAATATTTATATTTGAACATAGTGTTCAAAATGACTATTCTAAATTCAGATTTTATGCCATATTACGATTATTTTATTCCTTGTGAAGCGCTAAACCCATAAAGGTCACAACGCCTGGGAAATGAGAGGACAATTCTAATTCCTTGGATCAAGAGCCTCTTTCCGGCATCAAGGAACCTCTCTTGAGGGGATTTTATGCAATAAACTTTCCATAGCCATCCAAATATTAACAGTTTATTCAGAAACATTAGAAAATTAGTATTAAAAAAATTATATTATGTTCATTATAGAGCATCATTTATGAACACACACACACACACACACACACACACATACACACACACACACACATACACACACAAACACACACAAACACACACATACACACACACAGTCGAAATTTTATGATGGCATGGTGGCTAAAGCTCTCGCTTCACGCACGGAGGGCCCGGGTTCAATTCCCGGTGGGGCCGAAACATTTCGAAGTGTTTCCTTACACACACACATATATACAACAGGCCTAGTGTCTAATCGACATGTGCCTAGGACAAAATGGTAACTAACTAACACACACACAAACACACACACACACACACACACACAGGAGAAGATGAACCAGCAAGACTGGACCTTGTATTCACCCTGAACAGCTCAGATATTGAAGACATAACACACGAGAGCCCCCTGGTAGCCAGTGACCATATGGTGCTGAGCTTTGAGTACATTGTAGAGCTACAGGTGGAGAGGGAAAACGGTACCGAAAGAGACAAACCAGATTTTAAAAGAGGAAACTACACAGGCATGAGGAATTTCCTGCAGGAGGTTCAGTGGGAAAGGGAAATGGATGGACAGACAATAAATGAAATGATGGAATACGTAGGGTCAAAGTGCAAGGAGGCAGAGGAACGGTTTATACCCAGAGGAAAAAGATTAAACGGGAAGGCCAGAAAGAGCCCCTGGTTTACCCAAAGGTGCAGGAGGCAAAGACTCAGAGTGTCAGAGAATGGAAAAGGTACAGAAGGCAAAGAACCCAAGTAAACAAAGAGAGTAGTAGAAGAGCTAGAAACGAGTATGCACAGGTACGGAGGGAGGCCCAGAAACAGTACGAAAACAACATAGCATCGAAAGTTAAGTCCGACCCGAAGCTCATGTACAGTCACATCAGAAGGAAAACAACAGTTAAAGACCAGGTGATAAGGCTGAGGAGAGAAGATGGGGAACTCACAAGCAATGATCAAGAGGTATGTGAGGAGCTCAACTTGAGGTTTAAGGAAGTATTCACAGTGGAGGAAGGAAGGCAGCTGGGTAGACAGGATGGGGTGCGTCACCAACAAGGGATGTATCAAGTGCTAGAGGGCATACACACAACTGAGGAGGAGGTGAAGCAGTTACTCAGTGACCTTGATACCTCAAAGGCGATGGGTCCGGACATTATCTCCCCGTGGGTTCTTCGGGAAGGAGCTGAGGTACTGAGTGTGCCACTTACCATAATATTCAACACATCCCTTGAAAATGAGCAGATACCTGAGGTATGGAAGAAGGCCAATGTAGTCCCCATCTTTAAAAAAGGAGACAGAAAAGAGGCACTAAACTATAGACCGGTGTCACTTACATGTATAGTGTGCAAAGTCCTGGAGAAAATCATCAGGAAAAGAATGGTGGAGCACCTCGAGCTGAACAGGATAATAAACACCAGACAGCACGGATTCCGGGAAGGCAAATCCTGTGTAACAAACCTCCTAGAGTTCTATGATAAAGTAACAGAGGTAAGGCAAGAGAGAGAAGGGTGGGTTGATTGCATTTTCCTGGACTGCAGGAAGGCCTTCGACACAGTTCCTCACATGAGATTAGTAAAGAAATTGGAAGAACAAGCATGTATAACAGGAAGGGCACTGGAATGGATCAGGGAATACCTCACAGGGAGGCAACAACGGGTCATGGTGCGTGATGAGGTATCACAGTGGGCGCCTGTGACGAGCAGCGTACCGCAGGGGTCAGTCCTAGGACCAGTGTTATTCTTGGTATATGTAAACGATATGACGGATGGGATAGACTCAGAAGTGTCTCTGTTCGCAGATGATGTGAAATTAATGAGGAGAATCACATCGGAAGAGGACCAAGCAGGACTTCAAACAGACCTGGACAAGCTTGACATCTGGTCTAGCAACTGGCTTCTCGAATTCAATCCCACCAAATGCAAAGTCATGAAGATCGGAGAAGGACAAAGAAGACCGCTGACAGAGTACAGGCTAGGTGGACAAGGGCTACAAACCTCGGCAAAGGAGAAAGACCTTGGGGTGAGTATAACGCCAAGTACGTCTCCGGAGGCACACATCAACCAGATAACTGCGGCAGCATATGGGCGACTGGCAAACCTAAGATTAGCGTTCCGTTACCTAAGCAAGGAATCGTTTAAGACACTGTACACCGTGTACGTCAGGCCCATACTAGAATATGCAGCACCAGTCTGGAACCCACACCTGGTCAAGCACGTAAAGAAACTAGAGAAAGTGCAAAGGTTTGCGACAAGGCTAGTTCCACAACTCAGGGGTCTGTCCTATGAAGAAAGGTTGAATGAAATAGGACTAACAACACTGGAGGAAGGAAGGGTCAGAGGAGACATGATAACGACATACAAAATACTGCGGGAATCGACAAGGTAGACAGGGACAGGATGTTCCAGAGAGGGAACACAGAAACAAGGGGACACAACTGGAAGCTGAAGACTCAGATGAGTCAAAGGGATGTTAGGAAGCATTTCTTCAGCCACAGAGTAGTCAGGAAGTGGAATAGTCTAGAGAAAGATATAGTGGAGGCAGGAACCATACATAGTTTTAAGACGAGGTATGATAAAGCTCATGGAGCAGGGAGAGCAGAGACCCAGTAGCGGACAGCGAAGAGGCGGGGCCAGGAGCTGAGTCTCGACCCCTGCAACCACAATTAGGTGAGTACAATTAGGTGAGTACAAACACACACACACACACACACACACACACACACACACACACTGGCTTCTCGAATTTAACCCCACCAAATGCAAAGTCATGAAGATCGGAGAAGGGCAAAGAAGACCGCTGGCAGAGTACAGGCTAGGTGGACAAAGGCTACAAATCTCATCAAAGGAGAAAGACCTTTGGGTGAGTATAACGCCAAGCACGTCTCCGGAGGCACACATCAACCAGATAACCGCGGCAGCATATGGGCGACTGGCAAACCTAAGATTAGCGTTCCGTTACCTTAACAAGGAATCGTTCAAGACACTGTACACCGTGTACGTCAGGCCCATACTAGAGTATGCAGCACCAGTCTGGAACTCACACCTGGTCAAGCATGTCAAGAAATTAGAGAAAGTGCGAAGGTTTGCGACAAGGCTAGTTCCACAACTCAGGGGACTGTCCTATGAAGAAAGTTTGAGGGAAATAGGACTAACAACACTGGAGGACAGAAGGGTTTGAGGAGACATGATAACGACATACAAAATTCTGCGGGGAATTGACAAGGTAGATAGTGACAGGATGTTCCAGAGAGGGAACACAGAAACAAGGGGACACAACTGGAAGCTGAAGACTCAGATGAGTAAAAGGGATGCTAGGAAGTACTTCTTTAGCCATAGAGTAGTTAGGAAGTGGAATAGTCTAGCGAACGATATAGTGGAGGCGGGAACCATACATAGTTTTAAGACAAGGTATGATAAAGCTCATGGAGCAGGGAGAGCAGAGTCCCAGTAGCGGACAGCGAAGAGGCGGGGCCAGGAGCTGAGTCTCGACCCCTGCAACCACAATTAGGTGAGTACAATTAGGTGAATACACACACACTCAAAATACCTCAAAGGCGGAGGGCCCCGACAACATCTCTCCATGGGTCCTGAGAGAAGCAGCAGAAGCACTGTGTGTGCCATTAACACAAATTTTCAACACATCTTAACAGGGCAACTACCGGAGATGTGGAAGACCAAAAATGTAGTCCCAGTTTTTAAGGATACAGACAGGCGGCATTAAACTACTGACCAGTGTCACTGATTAATATAGTAAGTAAAATCAAGGGAAAACTTATCAGATGTGTGGTGGAGCACCTGGAAAGGTATGAGCTTATACACGATAACCAACACGGTTTTAGGGAGGGGAAATCCTGTGTCACAAACCAAAAGTAGTTTTACGACAAGGTAACAGACGTAAAACAGGATAGAGGTGGGTAGACAGCATTTTCTTGGGCTGTAAGTATTGCACAAGAGATCAGTGCAAAAGCTAGAGGATCAGACAGGATTAACAGGTAAGGTACTGCAATAGATCAGAGAATGCCTGACAGGAACGAAATAACGAGTGATGGTATGCGACGAGGGCGTATGTGACGAGCGGGGTTCTACAAGGGTCAGTCCTTTGACCGGTGCTGTTTCTGGTGTATGTGAATGACATGACTGAAAGGATATTATTATTATTATTATTATTATTATTATCATTATTATTATAAAAAAGAAGCGCTGAAGACTGAAAGGATATATTCAGAGATGACCCAGTTTATAGATGATGTGAATAATGAGAATAATTCAAGCGGACGAGGTTAAGGTAAGACTTCAAAAGGATCTGGACAGGCTGCTGAAAACCTGTTCCACCAAATGGCTCATGAAATTTAACCCCACCAAGTGCAAAGTCATGAAGACTGTGGAAGGTTAAAAAAGACCGCAGACGGAGTACAGGCTAGGGGATCAAAAGCTGCATATGGGCGCCTGGCAAACCTAAAACAGCGTTTCGACACCTTAGTAAGAAGTTATTCAAGACACTGTACACCGTGTACGTCAGGCCCATATAGGAATATGCAGCACCAGCATGGAACCCACACCTGGTCATGAAAGTCAAGAAATTAGAGAAAGTGCAGAGGTTTGTAATACGATTAGTCTAGGAGCTAAGTGGTATGTCCTATAAGGAGAGGTTCAGGGAAATAAACGTGATGATACTGGAGGGCAGGAGGGATAGGGGAAACATGATAACGATGAACAAAATACTGAAAATAGACAAGGTGGATAGGGACAGAATGTTTTAGATGGGACACAGCAACAAGGGGTCACAACTGGATGCTGTAAACTCAGTTGAGTCACACTGATGTTAAGAAGTATTTCTACAGTCACAGAGTTGTCAGAAAGTATAAACATCTAGTGACTGATGCAGAATCAATACACAACTTTAAGAGATACGAAAAAACTCTTGGAGCAGGAAAAGAGTGAACCTAGTAGGGACCAGCGAGAGACGGGGCCAAGAGCTGTGAATCGACCCTTGCAACAACATACTGGCCCTTCCAAGAGTCTGATAAAAATTATTCATTGCATATTGCTACAGTATGCTCAGACATCATTTATTAACTCAATAATTAGTCCAGACAAGTCATACTCGGGAAAATTTTCCATCGATATTTTCAACAACTTGCTAAGTCAAGAAATGCCTCAGTTATCTTACGGTCTACCGTAATGTTACTTATCTATGAGACTATGTTAAACACTGTTGTAACGGCAGTCTCAGATTGTGAGACTATGTTAAACACTGTTGTAACGGCAGTCTCAGGTTGTGAGACTATGTTAAACACTGTTGTAACAGCACTCTCAGACTGTGAGACTGCCGTTAAACACTGTTTAACACTGTCCCAGCTTTGCTGGGTCTTGTTAACCTTCAATACATCCAACTGGTCACTATAACATTCTACCAAACTCTGGTGTAGACTCGTGGCTACTGGACATCCTTGATCACCTGAGCTTAGGATAGACTATACAAATGCAAATATTTGTTTTATTTCTTCACGCTGTATAAAATAATGTAGTTTACACGTAATAAAACATTCGTAGGCACTAATACACAATGCATTTCGTTCAAAAATATTCCACAAGTCTCAGGTTACAGCTTATCAGCAGCTGCGCCAGTGTACAATTTCCAAGTGTTAATACAAATGACATTTAACAATAGTGTGATCATTATTTATGTGTACTTAAAGTAGGAAAATATACATACACTACCTGTTGTGTGTTAACTGTCCCACGATGAGCCGTACTCAACTCTTATAATGAAAAACAAGAACACCTACGAATATCCTGCATCTCTCTCCATCCTCAAGATCTGAATCTTCTTACATCAATTATTGTAGATCAATAATTGATGTATCTCATTAACCTGCCAGTTAATGAGATACTGACCTGGGGTTGGGGGGTAAAATGTGTATCAGTGAGATCTATCAGACTTTTATCAAGGCTGCTGCTGTGCTGACAATTGTTGTTTGTCTTTATCATGTACAGACTGTCAACATTACCATGCTACCTACCATTACAATTAAATAGTCTCTCCCTAAAAATTCCTTCGTGGGCACTATTATTATTTTCATCATTATTGTAATGAAAACTAAGCGCAAAACCCACCTGGATCATACAGCTCCTGGGCACTAGCCTCGACCTTCAAATTATTCACCTGGCATATACTCTCTACCTTATATATCAATACCATCGTTATCTTTACCATCGTTATCTTTATTTATATACACAATAACCGGAATTATTGGCTTTACAAAACAGGTGAGACAATTTACAAAGGCTGTAATTTGTCTGTTGACTAGCTTCAAGAATGTATTAATTTCTAAAACAAGGTTTACAATATACTAAGATATAAACATTCCTGCATATGCTTATCCTCTGTTTTCAGCTACTGTGTAAATTATTTCTAATTCAAGTTTGTATCTCTACAACTTATTAACATGAATATAACATAAAATAATAGGTTTCATAAATTAATCTTTTACTTTTACCTTTAGTTTCATCGTTATAGTAATACCAGTTTCTATATAATATTAGGCACTATATCAACACTTCTCAGACAATATTGCACATTGCAACACACATCCAGTCACTACCTAACACAACAATGATCACAGTGGCTGACTTATACCACTGGGGCAGTGATAATGTTCCCCACAGTGGCTGACATGTACCACTGGGGTAGTGATAATGTTCCACACAGTGGCTGACATGAATATTGCGCCCCTTGAACTGGGCCTCAATGTATATAATGTATATTTCCATTTGCTATAATTTTATATTGCTGATATTATCGATAATAGCTAAATCGTTAATATCTTGCTTTATATTATTATTAGGCTATTATTAGATTATCATTTGTATTTATTTACTTTAGGTATGATGTAATATTTTATGTTGTGCTCGAGAGTGTGTAGTAACTGCCTTGGTGTTGGCAAACGACTGTTATGCTGCCGGCGTCTAGTTGCGGGGGGGAGTCAGTATCTGGACACACCTGAGCTGGGTGGTTGTTCCTCCTTCCTCTAGCTCTCTGGCCTGCTGACCTCGTCGAGTCAACACCTCACTCCATTTCTTCTTGTTTTCTCGACATTAGACTCTGTTGGGTAGAGTATGCATTCGTGGGTGAGGCGAATCATACTTCTCAGAACTCTGTGTAACTCTGTTCACAGGGAATAGACTAGACAGTGATTTTCGACGTTTTTCTGGGTTGTGTGTCACCTTGACACTCTGATACTACTCAGGTCTCAAGCTATAGCTCTGGACCTACTTCGATAAGGCATCTGTGCACCGCCACAGTTTGGGATTGTTTATGCTGAACCTAGTTTCAGTAGAAAGGGAGTTTTGTGACTGTTTTGGAGGATCTACTGATGGTCCCCAGTTAGGGTCGATTTTCTATCTCCTTGTTCCTGACGCTGTGTTGCTGTTGCCTGTTATAGTGCTGTTCGGCGAAGTGGTCATTTTACTGGACAATCAAGATGTTCAGATTGTCAGTTTAGTACAGCTAGCTTATGAGAAGTTGTTCTGTCGTACACTGGTTGAGTCGAGTCATAGTTACCGGGAGCACACTTGTACACACATTTATTATTTGTATATATTATTGTTATTACTGACATTGTACCCCATGGTACTTCTGAGTCATTTATATATATGTGCCCTCAGCACAGACTTATTGTATATGAGAGCAGTGTAGGAGCTACCCTCCTAATTAACCTAATTGATATATTAATATCTTCATATTTGATTTACTTTGCTACCCTAGATTTTCTCACTTTGTTAATAAATCTTTTAAATCATTTACTTTGGTTAGTACCCTATCAGTTGCAATCCCCTTAATCTATATAATATGTCGGATAACTGAACCAGGATACTGACTTTGTTGCAAAAGCCCAGTAACAGGCTGGTTGCTAGAAGGGCTTTCCTTTCTAGTGTTCACTGGAGATATCTATTGTTAATAGATATCGTGTCATTTTGTAACAATGTACCACTGGAACAGTGATAATGTTCCACACAGTGGCTGACATGTACCACTGGGGCAGTGATAATGTTCCACACAGTGGCTGACATGTACCACTGGGGCAGTGATAATGTTCCCCACAGTGGCTGACATGTACCACTGGGGTAGTGATAATGTTCCACACAGTGGCTGACATGTACCACTGGGGCAGTGATAATGTTCCACACAGTGGCTGAGATGTACCACTGGGGCAGTTCTCATAACCTACTTCACGCGTCAGGAGTTTTTAGTAAGTTTATTTAGGTACAATTACACATAAACACAGTTATCGTACATAGGAACATATGTGTAAATTATTTAGGATAACCTAAACAAAAAAAGTCGGAAAAAGTTACTTATTTCCATTTAACGGACGAGAATTATCAGGAAAAGTCTGACGGTATTTTATATATTGACATTTTCTAAAAATGTATTTTATAAATTTTATAATTTTAAATAATTATTGTTGGATATGAGCAGAACTTCAGTGATCAATATTGTCACTACCGTCCTCACGTTTGGTTAATTTCCGTAACACCTTCCAAGACTATACTGCTGGATGATGTCCCTTGATGATTGACGACTCTTCATCCCAGGAAGAGGAGCTGGGTATTTAAAAGATTACAGTATCATAGACCCGTTTTAAATGACCATAGCGATATTCTGATGAATCTGTACAATGAACGAAGCAAGACTTAATAACTTTGGTAAAGCATTATACTGATACACTAACGTGAAACAGATCTTCACAGAGAAACTCTACATGAATTGATAAAACTCTTCATAGATTGAAACATGACTTGGTAAAACATAAGACAGAGCGATGGAAGACATAGAGCGAAACATGGCTTCATAAATGTCTATACAGAGCAAAACAAGACTTTATAAATATGCTTTAAACAATCCGTGACTTTATAAAGCATTAGGCTAAATCAAATGTGACTTAATAAAGCTGCAATGAGAGCAAAACGTGTTACCATAAACCTCTGAATAAAGGGAAATATTACATGCTGAAGCTCTACACCGACTGAAACATTATTTGATAAAGCTCTACACAGAGTAATACATAACTTGAATATTACAATATAAAGCAAAATATGACTTGAAGCTTTACATAGAATAAAACATTACCTGGTAAAGCTCAAATTCTGCGAAACATTATTTGATAAAAGGGGCGAAACCTGGAGATGAAGGATGTAATACTTGTGAAAGTGTAAAATGAATAAAGATACAAAGTGAACAACAGGTGACGTTATGAAAAAATAGCTAAAAAGTACACACAAGAGAACTTGAAGTACAGGTCAACTGGAGGAGGTTTATGGTGAACTACAGGTGGAGGTTTGAGTTCAACTATCCTAGGAAGACCACAGTGACTATCACTCATGGGTGACTGCACTCCCACAGCAGTGCTAACTCCTAAAACTTGAATTATATTTCTTAAGCAAGTCCTCTCCTGTTTGTGAAATATTTCTTGGAAAAGATGATTTTTTCAGTATTAAAAAATTGTTCTCCTGGTCACGTCAGCTACCAGTAGACCTGATGATCGTGATAACACCAGCGGTCGACCTGGTGATCGTGATAACACCAGCGTTCAACCTGGTGATCGTGATAACACCAGCGGTCGACCTGATGATCGTGATAACACAAGCGGTCGACCTGGTGATCGTGATAACACCAGCGGTCGACCTGATGATCGTCATAACACCAGCGGTCGACCTGGTGATCGTGATAACACCAGCGGTCGACCTGATGATCGTGATAACACCAGCAGTCGACCTGATGATCATGATAACACCAGCGGTCGACCTGGTGATCGTGATAACACCAGCGGTCGACCTGATGATCGTGATAACACCAGCGGTCGACCTGGTGATCATGATAACACCAGCAGTCGACCTGATAATCGTGATAATACCAGCGGTCGACCTGATGATCGTGATAACACCAGCGGTCGACATGATGATCGTGATAACACCAGCGGTCGACCGGATGATCGTGATAACACCAGTGGTCGACCGGATGATCGTGATAACACCAGCGGTCGACCTGATAATCGTGATAATACCAGCGGTCGACCTGATAATCGTGATAATACCAGCGGTCGACCTGGTGATCGTGATAACACCAGCGGTCGACCTGATGATCGTGATAACACCAGCGGTTGACCTGGTGATCGTGATAACACCAGCGGTCGACCTGGTGATCGTGATAACACCAGCGGTCGACCTGATGATCGTGATAACACCAGCGGTCGACCTATTGATCGTGATAACACCAGCGGTCGTCCTGATGATTGTGATAACACCAGCGGTCGTCCTGATGATCGTGATAACACCAGCGGTCGACCTGATGATCGTGATAACACCAGCGGTCGTCCTGATGATCGTGATAACACCAGCGGTCGACCTGATGATCGTGATAACACCAGCGGTCGACCTGATGATCGTGATAACACCAGCGGTCGACCTGATGATCGTGATAACACCAGAGGTCGACCTGGTGATCGTGATAACACCAGCGGTCGACCTGGTGATCGTGATAACACCAGTGGTCGACCTGATGATCGTGATAACACCAGCGATCGACCTGATGATCGTGATAACACCAGCGGTCGACCTGATGATCGTGATAACACCAGTGGTTGACCTGATGATCATGATAACACCAGCTGTCGACCTGGTGATCGTGATAACACCAGCAGTCGACCTGGTGATCGTGATAACACCAGCGGTCGACCTGATGATCGTGATAACACCAGCGGTCGACCTGGTGATCATGATAACACCAGCGGTCGACCTGTTGATCGTGAAAACACCAGCAGTCGACCTGATGATCGTGATAACACCAGCGGTCGACCTGATGATCGTGATAACACCAGCAGTCGACCTTCAGGCTACGAATCTCCCTTGTTAATGAAGGATTTAAACTCCATATATTCCTCCATGTCATGTGGTGGGTTCATGTGAACATGATAATACTATACAATACAAGTTGATAAGAGACTTATGCAATAGCTAGGTATCGTTAAAGATACTTGTTGCACATGTGTCTTACTTATCAACTTGTCTGTACTGTATACCATTATCAGGTTCACACTGACAGACTGCAACACAATGGTATTTTGGTACAGAGGACATTTTCAACAACCTTATTGTCTGACAAGAAGCTACGAGTGAGAAGTGTTTGATCTGAGGACCTGCCCAGTAGGTTTGCTACACTGTCTCTCAATGATTACCTTCTTACTGCTTCTAGTGGGCTCCGCCTTTTCTGTCTTCTAGATTTTCTCCGCCTCACCTTGATAGTATATAAGTCTCCATTCTGTTGCTTCAGCTTAACATTGTTCCAGACTATGGAGCAGAACTTTCTCCAGGCTGAGGGACTGACCACCTCAAAACTACGTGTTCAAGGATGATGGACTGATTACATCGTATATACATGTCTAGTGCTTCTGCTGCTGAATTAGACTGAAGAAGGTTATTGTATAGGCGAAATGTTTCAGAATAAATATACCTAACTTTTGTACATGTGTCTTATCATGTTGGTTCATATCAGTAAACTTTCAAGATTGTACACAAATATTATTGTGATACAGGTTGTAATAAGATTTATTACACTTCCTAACTACTTGCCTGGAGTCTACCTGGAGGGTGTTCCCGGGGTCAAAGCCCCCTCAACCCTGTCCTTAACTAGGCCTCCCGGTGGATCAAAGACTGATCAACCAAGCTGTTACTGCTGATCACACGTAGTCCAACATGCAAACCACAGCCCGGCTGATCTGGCACTGACTTTAGGTATCGCTGTCCAGCTTCCTCTTGAAGGCAGCCAGGCGTCTATTGGTAATTCTCCTTATGAGTGGTGGGAGGCTGTTGAACAGTCTTGAGCCCCGGACACTTATTGTGCTTTCTCTTAGTGTACCAAGGGCGTCCCAACTTTTCATTTGTGTTATATTGCACCGTCTGCCAGTCTTTTCCTCTCGTATGGAGTGATTTCTCTGTGCAGATTTGGGACCAGATCCTCTAGAATTTTTCAGGTGTAAATTATGATGTAGCTCTCTAGCCTGTTTTCCAATGAGTACAGGTCAAGTGATTCCAAATGTCACCAGTAATTAAGGTGTTTGAACTTATATGTGCAGTGGTGGTTCTCTGTACATTCTCTAGATCTGCGGGTTTATCTGCCTCCACTAACTCCATTGCCAAACACGTCTCCAACATCTTTTCCAGTACCACATACCAAGTATCTACCTTCACATTCCCTACCATCAAAGACAACACCAGTAAGGCATATCATAAAGTTCAATCCACTGCAGGGGGTATACATAATCCCTTGTAACGATTGCATCTAATTATACTTGGGCGAGACATCAAGAGACTTCCAAACACGTATATCAAAACACCAATACGCAAGCAGAATGTACGGTTTGAGGAGTGCTTGTGTTTTACACAGAAACTTCCACAACCATTTAATCAAGTACAGAGACACAAGACTCATCACCAGGGAAGAAGACACTCAGTGTCGCAGAATCTTGGGATCATAACTCATCTGTATATCCATCAGTTTCAGTCATAACAAAGGCTTTTACAACATAGCTGAACCTCTTGCCAGGACACTTCTTCATCGTTATCCTACATAACAACCAACCTACTTGCCCATCTCAGGTAGGTCCTTTCTCAATTTCAACCTTCTCAGCATTCTCCACCTGACTCTCCACGTCACACTCATGTACTCTCTGCTTAGGTAGATCTATTAATGACTTGATTAAGTCCACTGTGTGGGCGAAATGTAGTCAATAAAGAATCACATTCTACTGCATTTGTGTCTATTTTGCCATTGTGTCGGTTTTAAATACCATTAATTTGAATTTTGTTCACCTCGCAACTTCACCTTCAGTTCAGCTTCATTAAACGTCATGAAATAAATTGTTTACCTTCACTTGTTTTTCCATGCTTCATTTTTTTTCATTTTGTTTCCTTACACTTTCACCAGCTGTTAAATTTATACCTCTATTTGTTGTTGTTCATACACCATAACCTGTTGATTACCTGATATCTTTACCTGTTGTTCACATTATATCTTGCATCTTCCGTTGTTCACATTACATGCACCTTCACCCTGTAAGACAGTTTTGAGGTGGTCAGTCCGTCAGCCTGGAGAAAAGTTCTGCTCCATAGTCTGGAATAATGTTAAGCTGCAGCTGTTGTTGTTAATGTTGGCCAGTACACTGCCTGGCACGGGTCTTAATCATAAGATGACTCGTCAGTGATGTAGCATGTAATCTGCAGGCAGGGCTGTGCAGGGGTCCTTGGTCCCTGCTGCAAGCAGGGTTGTGTAGGGGTCCTTGGTCCCAGCTGCAGGCAGGGTTGTGCAGGGGTCCTTGGTCGCAGCTGCAGGCAGGGTTGTGCAGGGGTCCTTGGTCGCAGCTGCATGCAGGGTTGTGCAGGGATCCTTGGTCCCAGCTGCAGGAAGGGTTGTGCAGGGATCCTTGGTCCCAGCTGCAGGCAGGGTTGTGCAGGGGTCCTTGGTCGCTCATTTCATCTCAACTTGCCCTCGCTCTACAGAGTGTAACTTTCTGGACTCTGGAGCTCGTAGGAGGAGTGGGTTAGGCAGTCGCCTTGACCATTGCCACGGTGAGCATTCATGTCAAGTGGTATACCACTTACAACCCTATTGTGGGGGCAGCAATATTGCGGGAGCAGCCCTATGGTGGGGGCACCCCTATGACAAGGGCGAAGTGAGTTGTCTTTGTGTCAAGTGGAGTACCGGTGACTCTTTCATCTCCAGCTGAGCCATCTCTGGCACTCAGTGCCATAACGACTCAGAAGATTATCTGGAGGTGTGTGGAATACCTGTCTCCACTGCGAACACTGTGAAGCTGAAGCAACAGAGTGGAGACTTATATACTGTCAAGGTGAGGCGGAGAAAATCTAGAAGACAGAAGAGGCGGAGGCCACTAGTAGCAGTAAGAAGGTAATCATTGAAAGTGTAGCAGACCTACTGGGCATGTCCTTCTTAAATTAAACCTTCTCACACGTAGCTTCTATTGAGGCAATAAAGTTGTTGGAAATGTAAGCTGTATCAAGATTCCGTTGAATCTTGATACAACTTACATTTGGTACTGACAGTGTAAATATGATAATGGTATGGAAAAATAAATACAAATGCAGTATAATGTGAGCCTTTATTGACTATATTTCTCCCACACAGTAGGTTTTATCAAGATATGTTTGTGACTTGATGAAGTTCACTGTGTGGGCGAAACGTAGTCAATAAAGTATCAC
Source organism: Cherax destructor (assembly GCA_009830355.1). Lineage (NCBI taxonomy): Eukaryota > Metazoa > Arthropoda > Malacostraca > Decapoda > Parastacidae > Cherax > Cherax destructor. The sequence goes on from WNWK01022213.1 coordinate 29,716, forward strand.
ATTATACAGCATTTGTGTTTATTTATACATCGTATCAGAATTTTATACAATTTATCTCCATTATAATGGTATACTATATCGATAAGTTGATAAGACATGTGTGCAACAGTTACCTATCTAAAATAATACCTAACTATTACCCATGTGTCTTTCCTATAAACTTATGGCCATACTGGCCACCAGCTGACACTCAGGAATATATAGATTTTAAAACCTTCATTAACCAGGAAGACTTGTAGCCTGAGAGTGAGGGCGACCGCAGGTGTTATCATGATCATCAGCTCAAGCTCAAATTTGGAAATAAGCTTCCTTTTGCTATGTAAGAACATAATGAAGGAGCTCTACGGTAGGCGTACTGACCCATGAAGATATTGTTAATACCTGCACTGACCAGGAGTACATTTTTTTCACTATTTAGTATCTGCATCTTTTCCAAGAAATATTTCACAAACAGGAGAATAATTGCTTAAGAAATGAAATTCAAGTTGGAGGAGTTAGCACTGGAAAAATAAGCACATAAGCGTAGAATGACTAAATTAATACATAGCATTAGAAATCTTCCTTACGAAGAAAGATTGAAGACCCTAAAATTACATTCACTTGTAAGACGTAGAATGAGGGGAGACATGATCGAGGTATACAAGTGGAAAATGGGTATTAACAAAGGGGATATAAATAAGGTCTTGAGGATATCTCTCCAAGAGAGAACCCGCAATAATGGATTCAAGTTAGATAAGTTTAGATTTAGAAAGGATATAGGAAAGTATTGGTTTGGAAATAGGGTAGTTGATGAGTGGAACAGTCTGCCTAGTAGGGTTATTGAAGCTAGGACCTTGGGTAGTTTCAAATTTAGGTTGGATAAATTCATGAGTGAGAGGGGTTGGATTTGAGTGGGACTCGCACATGAGTGGGTAGAATTGTCAAAGCTTATTTCTTGGGTAGCATTGAAAATTGGGTTGAGCAAATATTCTGTTAGTGGGACGGATTGTGAAGGACCTGCCTAGTATAGGCCAACAGGCCTGCTGCAGTGTTCCTCCTTTCTTATGTTCTTATGTTCTTATGTTCTTATGTGATCCTTTATTGGCAACGTTTCGCCCACGCAGTGGGCTTTATCGAGTCACAGACAGATCTACCTGGAAAATGAATAACATGAATATATATAGGGTATAGTCAGGTGGAGAATGCTGGGTCAGGTGTTGGTATTTTATACCATTTATTTCCAGGAGTTAGCACTGCTGTGGGAGTGCAGTGACCCATGAGTGATAGTCACTGTGGTCTTCCTAGATTATTTGAACTCAAACTTTCACCTGTAGTTCACCATAAACCTCCTCCAGTTGACCTGTACTTCATCGTACACCTTCACCTGTTGTTCACCTAATATCGTTTCCCCAAGTTCTCTTGTTCTCACCTTTTAATTCTTTACATATCGTCACATGTTATTCACCTTCACAAGCATTACACCTTTCATCTTTATGTTTCTCACTGTGTTGACAATTTATCAAGTCGTCTTTCTCACTGTGTTGACCTTTTATCAAGTCATGTTTCTCATTGTGTTGACCTATATTACGTTTTATCAGGTTATGTATTGTTCTATGTAAAGCTTTGTCAAATATTGTTTCAGTCGGTGCAGAGCTTCAATAAGAAACATTTCGTTAGAGAGTGCCTTATATAGACGAGTTCCACTCTCATTCGAGATTTATCGTCACTTTTCGTTCAGTGTAGAACATTAATTGAGCCATCAATTGGTGTGTGAAGCGGTTTATCAAGTGTAAAGATTTATCAAGTCATGTTTCGTGCTGTGCAGTGCGTTATCATCGTTCTATGTTATGTGTCACAAAGTCATGCTTCACTCTATATAGAGCCTCATGACATGCTTCACTCTGTGTTGAGCTTCATCAAGAAATGTTTCACATTGTGTTGAGCTGAATGTTATATTTCGTTGTTATCATATCAAGCTTCACTGTGTTTATCGAGTAGTGATTCACAGGGAAGTGTTGTTACAAGTTGTGTATGAGTATAGAGCTTCACAAAGTCTTGTATAGTTCTACACAGAGCGTTATCAAGTCTTGCTTCCTTCATTGTAGCGATTCATCAAATTATCGCTAGTCATTTAAAACTGGTCGATGATACTCAAATCTGTTAAATACCCAGCTCCACTTCCTGGGATCAAGAGTCCTTCTCAAGCATCAAGCATCAGGCTTTTGATAGAGTACCACATCAGAGACTGTTAAAGAAAGTGGCTGCTCACGGCATTGGAGGAAAAGTGTTTTCATGGATCGAGTCATGGCTCACCAATAGGAAGCAGAGGGTGTGCATTAATGGGGTTAAATCTGAGTGGGGATCTGTAACGAGTGGCGTTCCACAGGGATCGGTTTTGGGCCCGTTGTTGTTTATAATATATATAAATGACCTTGACGAGGGAATTACTAGTGATATGAGCAAATTCGCTGATGACACGAAGATAGGTAGGATAATCGATTCAGACGTAGATGTCACGGAACTTCAGGAGGATTTAGACAAACTCAATTCCTGGTCAGAAAAATGGCAGATGCAGTTCAATGTAGATAAATGCAAAGTTCTAAAGCTCGGGAATGTTCATAACCCTAGCACCTACCAGCTTAATAATGTTAAGTAAAAGGACACAAATGCAACTAATGTGACATTTTATTGTGGCAACGTTTCGCTCTCCAGGAGCTTTCTCAAGCCGTTACAAGCGTTACATGGACACAGTGGGCTATTATATACTCTCAAAGTGAGGTGAAATACTAGTGGTGGTCGAGGTAGTAGTGATAAGTAGTAGTAGTAGTAGTAGTAGTAGTAATACAATAAGGTAGAACAATCAATATGCACATGAGTAAAAGGTGATAAAACAAATACTTGGGTAGTATAACAATAGGTTAGACAAATATTTTATGCTGGAGGTTGAAATATAGAAGGCCTGTAGGAGTGTTCCACATCTACGATGTGCTTGTGTTGAATTAGCAGGAGAGACTATGTGATGGTATGGTTAACTGTTTTCAGGAGGATTCTTGCTAAGACTTCAGAGATGGTGAAGCTGCCTTTGTTTTGTTTAATTGTGTTAGAAACAGAGATAAGTGCTGATTCAAGGCATTTGCGTCTACGGAAATTAGTTTCTTTGATTACTAGTCGGGCGTCTTTGATTTCATGAGATGATTGTTGGAATTT
>WNWK01022214.1:0-32901 GCA_009830355.1 Cherax destructor
TAATCGATAAAAATTACGGCACACCGCTGCTACCACTTTGTGGGGCTTGGGGAGAATAAAGGTTAAAGATCCCCCTTTTGGAGGTTACGGTATATTTACAGTAAGTGAAAGGAGAGTCCAGCACACCTTCTTTCGCCGAGGTCCCCGGGGAGGCAGTCTGCCTATGATAGGCTGTGCACATGCGCTAAACTGACGTCAGGGGGGACCGTGACGCCAAAAGGGGGCCAGCTTTATAAAGATACATAAAAAAAATGTATATATGATACTGACACGACATACCAAGTCCGTCCTGGCTCCTCACTACCCCTTACTGGGCTCCCTTAAGTCCGTCCTGGCTCCTCATTCTCCCTTACTGAGGCTCCCTACGAAGTCCATCCTGGCTCCCATTCTCCTTTCTGAGGCTCCCTACCAAGTCCGTCTTGGCCCCCTCATTACTCCTTACTGAGGCTCCCTACCAAGTCCGTCCTGGCTCCTCCTCTCCCTTACTGGGCTCCCACCAAGTCCGTCCTGGCTCCTCACTACTCCCCTTACTGAGGCTCCCTACCAAGTCCGTTCTGGCTCCTCACTCCCTTACTGAGGCTCCCTACCAAGTCCGTCATGGCTCCTCACTACCCCCTTTACTGAGGCTCCCTACCAAGTCCGTCCTGGCTCCTCATTACCCCTTTACTGAGGCTCCCTACCATATCCGTCCTGGTTCCTCACACTCCCTTACGGGCTCCCTACCAAGTCCGTCCTGGGCTCCTCACTACTGCCTTACTGGGCTCCCACCAAGTCCATTCTGGCTCCTCACTACTCCCTTACTGGGCCCCCTACCAAGTCCGCGTGGCTCCTCACTGCTCCCTTACTGGGGCTCCCACCAAGTCCGTCCTGTCTCCTCACTACCCCTTACTGAGGCTCCCTACCAAGTCCGTCCTGGCTCCTCATTACTCCCTTCTGAGGCTCCCACCAAGTCCGTCTGGCTCCTCACTCTCCCTTACTGAGGCTCCCTACCAAGTCCGTCCTGGCTCCTCATTACTCCCTTACTGAGGCCCCCTACCAAGTTCGTCCTGGCTCCTCACTACTCCTTACTGAGGCTCCCTACCAAGTCCGTCCTGGCTCCTCATTACTCCCTTACTGAGGCTCCTACCAAGTTCGTCCTGGCTCCTCACTACTCCCTTACTGAGGCTCCCTACCAAGTCCGTCCTGGCTCCTCACTACTCCTTTACTGAACTCCCTACCAAGTCCGTCCTGGCTCCTCACTACTCCCTTACTGAGGCTCCTAAGTCCGTCCTGGCTCCTCTCTGCTCCCTTACTGAGGCTCCTACCAAGTCCGTTCTTGCTCCTCACTACTCCCTTACTGAGGCTCCCTACCGTCAGTCTTGGCTCCTCACTACTCCCTTACTGAGGCTCCCTACCAAGTCCGTCCTGGCTCCTCACTACTCCTTACTGAGGCTACCTACCAAGTCCGTCCTGGATCCTCACTACTCCCTTACTGAGACTCCCTACCAAGTCCGTCCTGGCTCCTCACTACCCCTTACTGAGGCTCCCTACCAAGTCCGTCCTGGGTCCTCCTACTCCCTTACTGAGACTCTCCCAAGTCCGTCTTGGCTGCTCATTACTCCCTTACTGAGGCTCCCTACGTCCGTCCTGGCTTCACTACTCCCTTACTGAGGCTCCCTACCAAGTCCGTCCTGGCTCCTCACTACTCCCTTACGAGGCTCCCTACCAAGTCCGTCCTGGCTCCTCACTACTCCCTTACTGAGGCTCCTACCAAGTCCGTCCTGGCTCCTCACTACTCCCCTTACTGAGGCTCCCTACTAAGTCCGTTCTGGCTCCTCACTACCCCTTACTGAGGCTCCCTACCAAGTTCGTTCTGGCTCCTCACTACCCCTTACTGAGGCTCCTACCAAGTCCGTCCTGGCTCCTCACTACTCCCTTACTGAGGCTCCTACCAAGTCCGTCCTGGCTCCTCACTACTCCCTTACTGAGGCTCCCTACCAAGTCCGTCCTGGCTCCTCACTACTCCCTTACTGAGGGTCCTACCAAGTCCGTCCTGGCTCCTCACTACTCCCTTACTGAGGCTCCCTACCAAGTCCGTTCTGGCTCCTCCTACTCCTTACTGAGGCTCTACCAAGTCCGTCCTGGCTCCTCACTACTCCTTTACTGAGGCCCCCTACCAAGTCCGTCCTGGGTCCTCATTCTCCCTTACTGAGGCTCCCTACCATAGTCCGTCCTGTCTCCTCACTACTCCTTACTGAGGCTCCCTACCAAGTCCGTCCTGGCTCCTCACTACTCCTTACTGAGGCTCCCTACCAAGTCCGTTCTGGCTCCTCACTACTCCCTTACTGAGGCTCCCTACCAAGTCCGTCCTGGCTCCTCACTACTCCCTTACTGAGGCTCCCTACCAAGTTCGTTCTGGCTCCTCATTACTCCCTTACTGAGGCTCCTACCAAGTCCGTCCTGCTCCTCATTACTCCCTTACTGAGGCTCCCTACCAAGTCCGTCTTGGCTCCTCACTCTCCCTTACTGAGGCTCCCTACCAAGTCCGTCCTGGCTCCTCACTACTCCCTTACTGAGGCTCACTACCAAGTCCGTCCTGGCTCCTCATTACTCCCTTACTGAGGCTCCCTACCAAGTCCGTCTTGGCTCCTCACTACTCCTTACTGAGGCTCCCTACCAAGTCCGTCCTGGCTCCTCACTACTCCCTTACTGAGGCTCACTCCCAAGTCCGTCCTGGCTCCTCACTACTCCAGCTTCTAGGTCAGGTTACCATTCTCGTAGTTCAGGTTTTCCCATGGGAATTCTACCATGTGATCGCTCGTAGGGCTGAGATTCCTAAATCAAGCGGCAATAACAGGGATTAGCAATACTAGATACTATAGTCACATGCACATAGTGGTGACACTCTCCATGTCTCACGTCACTCTTTCTCCCCTTTTAAAATAGATGATAATTAGGACAATATTAGATTATCCTAAGTTATCAGACTATTTTATTCAAACAATTAACTGATAATTCAACAATAAACAAAAAACAAAACACTAAACAACATACATAAATCAACATGTATATCAATTATTCATTAATGAAAAAATAACTTTTCGCCTCTTGAAATCGTTATAACACGATGCAAACAAATCATGGAACAGGTGGGGTTTGAACCCATAGCTAGTGAGTGCTAAAACTCACAGGCCAGTGCGATAACCACTCGGCCAGCTGGCGTATAGAAATTGTTGTGTATAAATATACCTACTTAGACGAATCTTATTAGAGCCAACTGGCCGAAAGATTAAAGCACTACCCTGCGAGTTTTAGAAAGATCACTAATAATTCAACACACAGACGATTTTTTATTGTTTTTTCTTTATTTCATAAATGCAAAACAGACTTTCCAGTACCATAACACACTAACACAGATCTCACAATCAACTACCAGACAGGGCAGTGCCATAACACACTAACACAGATCTCACAATCAGCTACCAGATATGACAGTACCATAACACACTAACACAGATCTCACAATCAACTACCAGATAGGACAGTACCATAACACACTAAAAGAGATCACACAATCAAATACCAGATAGGACAGTAACATAACACACTAACAGATCTCACAATCAACTTCTAGATAATACAGTACTATAACACACTAACACAGATCTCCCAATCAACTACCAGATAATACAGTACCATAACACACTAACACAGATCTCACAATCAACTACCGGATAAGACAGTACAATAACACCATAACACAGATCTCACAGTCAACTACCAGATACGACATTACCATAACACACTAACACAGATCTCACAATCAACTACCAGATAGGACAGTACCATAACACACTAACACAGATCTCACAATCAACTACCAGATAGGACAGTACCATAACACACTAAAAGAGATCACACAATCAACTACCAGATAGGACAGTACCATAACACACTAACACAGATCTCACAATCAACTACCAGATAGGACAGTACCATAACACACTAACACAGATCTACAACATCTACCAGATAGGACATTACCATAACACACTAACACAGATCTCACAATCAACTACAGATAGGACAGTACCATAACACACTAACACGATCTCACAATCAACACTCAGATAGGACAGTACCATAACACACTAAAAGAGATCACACAATCAACTACCAGATAGGACAGTATCATAACACACTAACACAGATCCACAATCATCTAGATAGGCATGCCATAACACATAACACAGATCTCACAATCATCTAAGATAGGACAGTACCATAACACACACACAGATCTCAAACAACTACCAGATAGGACAGTACCATAACACACTAAAAAGATCCACAATCAACTACAGATAGGACAGTACCATAACACACTAACACATATCCACATCAACTACCAGATAGGACAGTATCATAACACACTAACACAGATCTCACAATCATCTACCAGATAGGACAGTACCATAACACACTAAAGAGATCACACAATCAAATACCAGATAGGACATAACATAACACACTAACAGATCTCCAATCAACTTCTAGATAATACAGTACTATAAACACTAACACAGATCTCACAATCAACTACAGATAATACAGTACCATAACACACTAACACAGATCTCACAATCAACTACCGGATAAGACAGTACAAAACACCATAACACAGATCTACAGTCAACTACCAGATACGACTTACCATAACAACAACACAGATCTCACAATCAATACCAGATAGGACAGTCCATAACACACTAACACGATCTCACAATCAACTACCAGATAGGACAGTACCATAACACACTAAAGAGATCACAAACAAATACCATGAAGAACATAACACATAACAGATCTCAACCTCTAGATAATATCTATAAACATAACACAGATCTCACAATCAACTACCAGATAATACAGTACCATAACACACTAACACAGATCTACAATCAACTACGGATAAGACAGAAAAAACCATAACGATCTCAGTCAACGAAGAATTACCATAACAATAACACAGATCTCACAATCAACTACCAGATAGGACAGTACCATAACACACTAACACAGATCTCAACAATACCAGATAGGACAGTACCATAACAACTAAAAGAGATCACACAATCAACTACCAGATAGGACAGTATCATAACACACTAACACAGATCTCACAATCATCTACCAGATAGGACAGTGCCATAACACACTAACACAGATCTCACAATCATCTACAAGATAGGACAGTACCAAACACAAACCGATCTACAAACAACTACCAGATAGGACAGTACCATAACACACTAAAAGAGATCACAAATCAACTACCAGATAGGACATACCATAACACACTAACAATCTCACAATCAACTACCAGATAGACAGTATCATAACACACTAACACAGATCTCAAATCACTACCAACGAATACCATAACACACTAAAAGATCACAATCAAATACCAGATAGGACAGTAACATAACACACTAACAGATCTCACAATCAACTCAGATAATACAGTACATAACACACTAACACAGATCTCACAATCAACTCAGATAATACAGTACCATAACACACTAACACAGATCTCACAATCAACTACCGGATAAGACAGTACAATAACACATAACACAGATCTACATCAACTACCAGATAGACATTACCATAACACACTAAACAGATCTCACAATCAACTACCAGATAGGACAGTACCATAACACACTAAACAGATCTCACAATCAACTACCAGATAGGACAGTACCATAACACACTAAAAGAGATCCACAATCACTACCAGATAGGACATACCTTAACACACTAACACAGATCTACAATCAACTACCAGATAGGACAGTACCATAACACACTAACACAGATCTCACAATCAACTACCAGATAGGAAGTACCATAACACACTAAAAGAGATCCACAATCAACTACAGATAGACAGTATCATAACACTCTAACACAGATCTCACAATCATCTACCAGATAGGACAGTGCCATAACACACTAACACAGATCTCACAATCATCTACAAGATAGGACAGTACCATAACACACTAACACAGATCTCACAAACAACTACCAGATAGGACAGTACCATAACACACTAGAAGAGATCACACAATCAACTACCAGATAGGACAGTACCATAACACACTAACACATATCTCACAATCAACTACCAGATAGGACAGTATCATAACACACTAACACAGATCTCACAATCATCTACCAGATAGGACAGTACCATAACACACTAACACAGATCTCACAAGCAACTACCAGATAGGGCAGTACAATAACACACTAACACAGATCTCACAATCAACTACCAGATAGGGCAGTACCATAACACACTAACACAGATCTCACAATCATCTACCAGATAGGACAGTACCATAACACACTAACACAGATCTCACAATCAACTACCAGATAGGACAGTACCATAACAGATTAACACAGATCTCACAATCAACTACCAGATAGGACAGTATCATTCCACACAAACACAGATCTCACAATCGTCTACCAGATAGGGCAGTACCATAACACGGTAACACAGATCTCACAATCAACTACCAGATAGTGCAGTACCATAACAGATTAACACAGATCTCACAATCAACTACCAGATAGGACAGTACCATAACACAATAACAGAGATCTCACAATCAACTACCAGATAGGACAGTATAACCACCAGACACTCACAGTGAGACAGCACAATGGTTGCTCCCTGTTGCTAAGCTTTTTTATGACACATTTCTACTTAATTTCTCCTGGCTCTATTGTTCTCAGTACTCTAGTAGAAATGACAACTAGATACCTGGAAGGTCTTGAGAGAGAAAGCAAACGCACTGTGTGTGCCGCTTATAACAATCTTCGATAAATCTGTCGAAACAAGACAACTGCCTGAGGTGTGGAAGACAACCAACATTTTCCCAATATTTAAGAAAGAAGACAGACAGGCAGCATTAAACTACAGACCAGTGTCATTAACATGTATAGTATGTAAAGTCATGGAGAATATTATCAGGAGAAGATTAATGGAGCACGTAGTGAGGAACGGGCTTGTACTTGACAACCAGCACGGCTTCAGAGAAGGGAAAGCTTGCATCACAAAGCAACTTGGGTTATACGAGAAGGTAACAAGAGTAAGACAGACGAAAGAGAGAGAGATGGGTAGAGTGCATCGTCTTGGTCTTTAAAAGACTTTCGACATGTACCACATTTGAGACTTTTGAAAAGCTAGAGGAGCAGGCAGAAATAGCAGGAAAGTAATACAGTGGATCAGGGGAATACCTGAAGTAAAGAAACAACGTGTATTGGTTCGTGACGAGATGTTAGAGTGGGCACATGTATCGAGTGGGGTTCCATAAAGGTCAGTCCTAGGTCCAATGCTGTCTCTTGTATATGTGAATGGCATGACGGAAGGGATAGACTCAGTAGTGTCCCTGTTCGCAGACGATGTGAAACTAATGAGGAGAATACAAGCAGACGATAATTAGGTAAGTCTACAAGGGCATGTGCACAGGCTGCAAGCCTGGTGCGACAAATTGCTCCTGGAGTTTAACCCTGCCAAGTGCAAATTCATGAACTTTGGGGAAGGACGAAGAAGACTGCAGACGGGTACAGCCTTGGGGTGAGCATCTTACCGAGCACATCTCCTGAAACGCACATCAACCAATTAACCGCTTCAGCATATAGGAATCATTCACTATATTGAACACAGTGATGGAAAAATTTGCAACAAGTCTAGTCCCGGAGATAAGGGGTTTGTTCTATGATGAGAGGGAACTCAACCTGACTCAACCTAACGATTTTGAAAGACAAAACGGATAGGTGGGACATGATAAGAACGTATAAAATACTTAGAAGAATTGACAAGGTGGACAGTGCCAGAATCTTTCAGAGATGAGGCACAGGAAGAGGGGGACACAACTGGAAGTTACCAACTCTGAAGAGTTATTGGGATATTAGGAAGTATTTCTTCAGCCTTAGAGTTGTCAGGAAGTGGAACAATCTGGAGAGTGAAGTACTGGAAGAAGGATCCATACATAGCTTTAAGATGAGATATGATAAGGTTCTTGGGGCAAAGAGAGAGCGGACCTTTAGCAACTAGCCATGAGCTATGAATCGACCCCTGCAACCACAAGTAGGTGAATACAAATAGGTGACCCCCACACACAAACACACCTCTGGCAGGTCGAAGGCAGACTGAGAACATCACACGCTCCTCCTTTATTCCTTATGACTGGCAACACTTCACCATAACCAGCAGTACAGGCAGTCTAGCAGACAGTCTAGCACAATATCAAACGGTGCCCCATGGCTTGGTGGCTAAAGCTCTCTCTTCACAGCGAGTGTCTGGGTTCGATTTCCAGCCAGGGTAGAAACATTGGGCGTGTTTCTTTACACCGGTTGTCTATGTTCACCCATCAGTAAAATTGGTACCTGGGTGTTAGTGGACTGGTGTGAGTCGCATCCTGGGACAAAACTGACCTAATTTTCCCGAAATGCTCAGCATAACAAGCGGTTTTCTATATAGTAGTATGTCACTGATGTCAGCTATGGTCTGTATACCTTGTACATGTACTTGTAGAAATAAAGATATTATTATTATTATTATTATTATTATTATTATTATTATTATTATTATTATTATTATTATTATTATGTCAAATATTAGCCAGTAGTAGGAGGCAGGAAAATTCTTGAAGGATTGTCTTCTGCTTCCACAACAATTGGAGTTATTATATCCTGTGAGGCAGGCATCCGGAAGGATGGTTAGGACCAACAGCGTGCATCCATCCCCCATCCCCTTGGTGACATCCTTCTCCATCTCCAAGGAAAAGCAACTCTTTGATGGCAGGCATAAATAGTGGGTCTCTGCCACACCAACCAGCCTCCATTGTATTCCAGCTCTGATGTCTAAGAGCTTCTATGCTCTAGACACAAGCATAGAAGCTCTCACACCTCAGGATCAGAGCTAATTAGTAGATTTAATCAACTACAGAAACGCAAGACTCATCGCCAGAGAAGACAACACGCAATACCGAAGAATCCTGGAATCATCACTTATCTGTATATCCAACAACTTCAACCAGAACAACGGTTTCTACAACATAGCTGAACCTATTGCCAAGAAACTTCTTCAACGCTTTCCCACATAGAACTCAAGAATGGAACACTGCAGGTCCTTTAAGTCACACAAAGTTTTAAGCTATCACACTACTTGTAAGACTGTCACATGCAGCTTTCTCCACCTGACCCAGCATTCTCCACCTGACTATATCCTATATATATTCATGTTACTCATTTTCCAGGTAGATCTGTCTGTGACTCGATAAAGCCCACTGCGTGGGCGAAACGTTGTCAATAAAGGATCACATTATACTGCTTATGTGTTTATTTTTCCACTTTGATGGGTGAATAGTGGGGAGCGGTGGACAAACGATGGGTTAGGCGGCCAGGCAACAATAGGTCACTCATAATAGGCAGACGACCGCAGGTAAATCAGAACCACTAGTCCAGGAGACAGACAGAAGGCAGCCACTAGTCTAAGTGAGGAGGCAATCAGAAGACAGTCCAAGACAGTAACACAGAAGCGGGAGGCAGTCAGAAGGCACCCACTAGTCCAAGTAAGAAGTACAGAAACGAGGAGACAGAAGGCAGCCACTAGTCCTGTAGTACAGAAACAAGGAGACAGTCAGAAGGCAGCCACTAGTTCAATCGAGGAGACAATCAGAAGGCAGTCAGTTATCCAAGACAGTAGCACAAAAGCCGGGAGATAGTCAAAAGGCAGCCACCAGTCCAAGTAAGTAGTAAAGAAGCAAGGAGACAGTCAGAAGGCAGCCACTAGTCTACGACAGTAGCTTAGAAGCGAGGAGACAGTCAGAATGCAGTCACTAGTCCAAGTCACTAGTCCAAGCGAGGAGACAGTCAGAAGGCAGCCACCATTCCAAGTAAGTAGTGCAGAAGCGAGGAGACAGTCAGAAGGCAGCCACTAGTCCAAGTACGTAGTACAGAACTGAGGAGACAGTCAGAAGGCAGCCACTAATGACTAGTCATACAGAAGCGAGGAGACAGAAGGCAGCCACTAATGACTAGTCATACAGAAGCGAGGAGACAGAAGGCAGCCACTAATGACTAGTCGTAGAAAAGCGAGGAGACAGAAGGCAGCTACTAGTCCAAGTGAGTAGCACAGAAGCAGGGAGAACAGTAGCATAGAAGCGGGAAGACAGACATAAGGCAGCCACTACAACGGGTGACAGGCCAGGTTATTCATAGTTAAGACACCAAGGAAATTACTCTTGTGTTTAATTCATCATATATAACAGATATAGCTCAAGCTATAATTGCGGAAAATACCACAGGTATAGTGTGAGAAATTATATGTATGGATTTCACAGGTACAATCCTGAATTAACATTTCACACACACAACTGGGGAGAACTCTGGTACAGTTGTACCTCGGAGACAGGTGGGACTTCAGCAACAGTGGGTCACTACATTGTCCCTCCTTCGATGTCCACCTTCTCAGATCCCCTACTACGAGACCTTAAATTATTTAATAATAATAATATCTTTATTTACTACCAGTAAATGTACAAGGTATACAGACCATAGCTGACATCAGTGACATACTACTATATAAAAAGCCGATTGTTATGTAGAGCATTTCGGACAAATTAAATCAGTTTTGTCCCAGGATGCAACCCACACTAGTCCACTAACACCCTGGTACCCATTTTACTGATGGGTGAACATAGACAACCGGTGTAGGGAAACACGTCCCAAGTTTTCACCCCTTCGCCGGGAATCGAACCCGGACCCTCACCGTGTGAAGCGAGAACTTTTGGTACCAGGCCACAAGAGGAACTTATTAAAAGAAACAATTCAAGCCAGTAACACTGCCTCTATTAAAATTGTTTATGAACTGTATATTCAGGATTATCAATTACTTGACCTGAGTAATTTGTTTAAGTGAAAATATATATATATATATATATATATATATATATATATATATATATATATATATATATATATATATATATATATATTAATATATATATATATACAAGGAACTATATCAAATTATAGTTTATAGTTCCTTGATAATGTGAGTAGTCACGAAAGCGCTTGGAATTCCTCTATTTTTTCATAGTGGTTGTCTTGCATATTTTGATATCACCTGTTTACTGTGATCTTTTGCATATATATATATATATATATATATATATATATATATATATATATATATATATATATATATATATATATATATATTATATATATATATATATATATATATATATATATATATATATATATATATATATATATATATATATATATATATATATATATATATATATATATTAATTACATAATTAGAAAAATATCAAGGACATTTAAATATATTACTCACCAAATTATGGTCTTGATGACATATCGTAGCGCCTCCCTAGCAGGCTGGTAAACTACTATTGGACAATAAATAATTATATTATATGTGGAGAGATTTAATTCACAGTGGGAGGCGTATATTATATATTTGATGATACATGTTGTGGGTAATGTTGATTCCCCAGCAACAGTTCACGTTTTTCATTCGTATCATCCTTATTTTGATAGTTTCACTTTATATCTGAACTCTTCCAGGTACACGTTAAATTTCCTTATTATATAGGACACTATATTTGTCGATATTATTTCTATTGGTTAAGATTAAATGAAATTAATTCTCGTCATATTCCTGGTCCCATCTGTATTACTCTGCCATTTTCGTTGTTCTCCTCACCGTTTTCTCTCCCAATACATCTTCCAATTAATTTAAAAACACTTCCAGGCTTGTACTACATTTTCATTACTGAAATATTAATTTCCTCTATATTACAACATTTTCACTTTATTTATTCAACTCATTACAGAATATAAGGAAATATTAGATAATATTTGTTCTCGAGTCAAAGACGTTCCATTAAAGTCACTGGAGACACACTTACACAATATCAAATAAACATTATCCCCATCAATTCTTACATTTATTTGACAAAATTTTGAGTTAGGCCTATTTCTGAAATATTTATAAATGTTTATTATTTCTGAAATATTTATAAATATTTTGTATTTCTGAAATATTTATAAATGTCTAGTATTTCTGAAATATTTATAAAAGTTAAGTATTTCTGAAATATATATAAATGTCTAGTACTTCTGAAATATTTATAAATGCCTAGTATTTCTGAAATATTTATAAACGCCTAGTATTTCTGAAATATTTATAAATGCCTAGTATTTCTGAAATATGTATAAATGTGTAGTATTTCTAAAATATTTATAAATGTCTAGTATTTCTGAAATATTTATAAATGTGTACTATTTCTAAAATATTTATAAATGTCTAGTATTTCTGAAATATTTATAAATGTCTAGTATTTCTGAAATATTTAAAAATGTCTAGTATTTCTTAAATATTTATAAATATCTAGTATTTCTAAAATATTTATAAATGTCTAGTATTTCTAAAATATTTATATATGTCTAGTATTTCTAAAATATTTATAAATGTCTAGTATTTCTGAAATATTTATAAATGCCTAGTATTTCTGAAATATTAATAAATGTCTAGTATTTCTGAAATATTTATAAATGTCTAGTATTTCTAAAATATTTTTAAATGTCTAGTATTTCTGAAATATTTATAAATGTCTAGTATTTCTAAAATATTTATAAATGTCTAGTATTTCTGAAATATTTATAAATGTCTAGTATTTCTGAAATATTTATAAATGTCTAGTATTTCTAAAATATTTATAAATGTCTAGTATTTCTGAAATATTTATAAAAGTTAAGTATTTCTGAAATATATATAAATGTCTAGTACTTCTGAAATATTTATAAATGCCTAGTATTTCTGAAATATTTATAAATGCCTAGTATTTCTGAAATATTTATAAATGCCTAGTATTTCTGAAATATGTATAAATGTGTAGTATTTCTAAAATATTTATAAATGTCTAGTATTTCTGAAATATTTATAAATGTCTAGTATTTCTAAAATATTTATAAATGTCTAGTATTTCTGAAATATTTATAAATGTCTAGTATTTCTGAAATATTTATAAATGTCTAGTATTTCTAAAATATTTATAAATGTCTAGTATTTCTGAAATATTTATAAATGTTAATATTTCTAAAATATTTATAAATGTCTAGTATTTCTGAAATATTTATAAATGCTAGTATTTCTAAATATTTAAAATGCTAGTATTTCTAAATATTTATAAATCTAGTATTTCTAAATATTATAAATGTCTAGTATTTCTAAAATTTATTTATAAATGTCTGTATTTCTGAAATATTTATAAATGTTATATTTCTAAAATATTTATAAATGTCTAGTATTTCTAAAATATTTATAAATGTCTAGTATTTCTGAAATATTTAAAAATGTCTAGTATTTCTTAAATATTTATAAATATCTAGTATTTCTAAAATATTTATAAATGTCTAGTATTTCTAAAATATTTATAAATGTCTAGTATTTCTAAAATATTTATAAATGTCTAGTATTTCTGAAATATTTATAAATGCTAGTATTTCTGAAATATTAATAAATGTCTAGTATTTCTAAATATTTATAAATGTCTAGTATTTCTAAATATTTTAAATGTCTAGTATTTTAAATATTTATAAATTCTAGTATTTCTAAAATATTTATAAATGTCTAGTATTTCTGAAATATTTATAAATGTCTAGTATTTCAAATATTTATAAATGTCTAGTATTTCTAAAAAATTTATAAATGTCTAGTATTTCTGAAATATTTATAAATTGTACTAATTTCTAAATATTTATAAATGTCTAGTATTTCTGAAATATTTATAAATGTCTAGTATTTCTGAAATATTTAAATTGTATTTCTAAATATTGTATAAATTTATATTTCAAAATATTTATAAATGTCTAGTATTTCTAAATATTTATAAATGTCTAGTATTTCTGAAATATTTATAAATGTCTAGTATTTCTAAATATTTATAAATGTCTAGTATTTCTGAAATATTTATAAATGTCTAGTATTTCTAAATATTTATAAATGTCTAGTATTTAAATATTTAAAATGTATATTTTAAATATTTATAATGTCTAGTATTTCTAAAATATTTATAAATGTCTAGTATTTCTAAAATATTTATAAATGTCTAGTATTTCTAAAATATTTATAAATGTCTAGTATTTTTTAAATATTTAATAAATAATCTAGTATTTCTGAAATATTTATAAATGTCTAGTATTTCTAAAATATTTATAAATGTCTAGTATTTCTGAAATATTTATAAAGTCTAGTATTTCTGAAATATTTATAAATGTCTAGTATTTCTGAAATATTTATAAATGTCTAGTATTTCTAAATATTTATAAATGTCTAGTATTTCTAAATATTTATAAATGTCTAGTATTTCTGAAATATTATAAATGTTAGTATTTCTAAATATTTATAAATGTCTAGTATTTCTGAAATATTTATAAATGTAGTATCTAATATTTATAAATGCTAGTATTTTAAATATTTATAAATGTCTAGTATTTCTGAAATATTTATAAATGTCTAGTATTTCTGAAATATTTATAAATGTCTAGTATTTCTAAATATTTATAAATGTCTAGTATTTCTAAATATTTATAAATGTCTAGTATTTCTAAATATTTATAAATGTCTAGTATTTCTAAATATTTATAAATGTCTAGTATTTCTGAAATATTTATAAATGTCTAGTATTTCTGAAATATTTATAAATGTCTAGTATTTCTGAAATATTTATAAATGTCTAGTATTTCTGAAATATTTATAAATGTCTAGTATTTCTAAATATTTATAAATATCTAGTATTTCTAAAATATTTATAAATGTCTAGTATTTCTGAAATATTTATAAATGTCTAGTATTTCTGAAATATTTATAAATGTCTAGTATTTCTAAATATTTATAAATGTCTAGTATTTCTGAAATATTTATAAATGTCTAGTATTTCTAAATATTTATAAATCTAGTATTTCTGAAATATTTATAAATGTCTAGTATTTCTGAAATATTTAAAAATGTCTAGTATTTCTTAAATATTTATAAATATCTAGTATTTCTAAAATATTTATAAATGTCTAGTATTTTTGAAATATTTATAAATGTCTAGTATTTCTGAAATATTTATAAATGTCTAGTATTTCTGAAATATTTATAAATGTCTAGTATTTCTAAAATATTTATAAATGTCTAGTATTTCTAAAATATTTTTAAATGTCTAGTATTCTGAAAATATTTATAAATGTCTAGTATTTCTAAATATTTATAAATGTCTAGTATTTCTGAAATATTTATAAATGTCTAGTATTTCTAAAATATTTATAAATGTCTAGTATTTCTAAAATATTTATAAATATCTAGTATTTCTGAAATATTTATAAATGTCTAGTATTTCTGAAATATTTATAAATGTCTAGTATTTTTAAATATTTATAAATGTCTAGTATTTCTGAAATATTTATAAATGTCTAGTATTTCTGAAATATTTATAAATATCTAGTATTTCTGAAATATTTATAAATGTCTAGTATTTCTGAAATATTTATAAATGTCTAGTATTTCTAAAATATTTTTAAATGTCTAGTATTTCTGAAATATTTATAAATGTCTAGTATTTCTAAAATATTTATAAATATCTAGTATTTCTGAAATATTTATAAATGTCTAGTATTTCTGAAATATTTATAAATGTCTAGTATTTCTAAAATATTTTTAAATGTCTAGTATTTCTGAAATATTTATAAATGTCTAGTATTTCTAAAATATTTTTAAATGTCTAGTATTTCTAAAATATTTATAAATGTCTAGTATTTCTGAAATATTTATAAATGTCTAGTATTTCTGAATTATTTATAAATGCCAAGTATTTTTTTTTTAGTATTTCTGAATTATTTATAAATGCCAAGTATTTTTTTTTTTAGTATATTTTCACCGACTGACAGAATTTTCATGATGACGATATATTGTTAAAAAAAAACAGGAGGTGGAATTATTTTTTTATTATATAAAATATTTGTTGGATCCTTATTCACTTATACTTACATTTACTAAACACTTACTTACATTTACATTTACTTACATTTACATTTACTTGCATTTACTTTTATTTACATTTACTTACATTTACATTTACTTAAATTTACATTTACCTACATTTACATTTACTTACATTTAAATTTACCTACATTTACATTTACTTACATTTACTAAACACAAATAACAGCAAATATGAGAGTAAATCTTATGACGAGTTTGCATTCTTTATAGAAATTGCTTCAATTATCTCCAACCAATTTATAGAAATTGTTTCAGTTATCTCCAATTATCATTCCAATTTGTTCTATTTAATCTCCTAATCTTCTATTCAATCTCGTAACTTTCAAGATGCCAGTGAATAGCTCTTGACTCAAATAACAAGACCTTCCCTTTCTTGGATTATATTCCATTACTAAGTCAAGTTTCCAAGGCGTTGTATCACTTCTTTGTGTTAAGTTCTGCCCATAAATATAATACAAATTATTTATTAATATCTCTCAATTAAATATAATTTATCATATACTATTTTTATTTTCAGAGATCAGTCTATATGGTACTTCACCTGTGTTGCATCTTGTCAAAAGAAGTCTTCAAGTGATGATAATATTCTTCAAGATAATGCTTAAATAAAAACCATAAAAACATTAAATAAAACCTCTAATAGGATAAAAGGATTAAATCAGAGAGGAAAATAAGACAAAACGAAGAGTGTGGCAATTAAAATGTTGAGTTCTGCTAATAAAGCCTCGATATATATATATATATATATATATATATATATATATATATATATATATATATATATATATATATATATATATATATATATATATAATAATAAACGTTCCTCAGGAAAACTCGAGGTTCTCCCGGAGTTGTTTGAATATTTTCTTCTCCTATCACATGAATACATTGGTACAATATATCATAGATTATGAATCTCCTCCACCTCCTCTGAAGCCGGACGCGAGCCCAGAACGCAGCATGCATTTTCCCTCTGGATGGCCACGCTGAGGCGCTGGAACATGAAAGTGGCTGCCCTTGGGTCCCTGGTGGTGTCGATGAGTCTGGAACCCAGTTCTTTAAGGAAACGTGTGGCATTTTTCACCCATGATCCCAAGGTCTCCGATCCCACTGGGACAAATTGATACTTTGGTCTATGTCCCTGTACTTGCTGATCTTGTACTCCTCCATATATATATATATATATATATATATATATATATATATATATATATATATCAGTGCACCATGCATAAACAAGCGGGTATATACAGAGAAAGATCGCAGTCAGCAGGATTCGAACCCACTACATGAAGACTGGCATAGTTCCCAAGAGACTCTCACCACCACTCAGCCACAAATGCCTACAAAGCTGGGCAGCCTGGTTGACAAGGACTGTTCCTCTCAGCCCGGGATTTATCAGTTAAGTGTTTTGGGTATTTTAGATCATTAGATATTTCATAAATTTTCAAGATTTCTTCATGCATGAACTCTGGGTTGCAAATAAGCAAAGGTCTTAAAAACATGGATGAGAATACAGAAAGTTTAACTTTATCATCATGTGAATAATAGTGCACATAAGATCAGTTATTTGTTGGTTTTCTGTAAATTTTGAATCATGGTTCCCTTAATAATTAAAACATCTAGCAAAGGCAATGAGTTATTTTGTTAAAACTCAACAGGAAAATTTATGGAATGAGCTAAACTATTTAATTCAACTTTATATCTATATTCTTAAGCATTGGACACAAAACATCATCAACATTTATATCACTTAGCTCTATTGGGAAGAAATTTAACATGAACAAATTACTAAGAACAGATAAGAGAGGATTTTCCATTAGCCCACAAAACTTCTGGATGTAAAACTCCTCATTAGACACAAACATTGTGACAACAATACAAAGTTTAATAATGTTAATGATTGTAGGTACTGACAATGGTAAACAATAATTAATAAGTTATTCAGATAGGAAACTTAATAAATCATCAACTGGAACTTTTGTAAACAAAGAAGTGACATCAAAACTAACCATAATGTAATCATTTAAATCAGTCATGGTGCTTTATTTACTAACTAAATTTTGCCAACAATTGGGCTCAACATATCTACTAGACAACTAAATAATTTATAGGAAACTGAACATATGGAGCTAATTATGTTTCTGGCTAGATTACTTGGTTTGTGTGTTTTTATTAATCTATACATATATGGTAAAGATGGTTTAATGTTCATGAATTTATTAATTAGAGTGATTAACAAAATCCTTCCCAGTAGAGCTAAGTGGTACAGATATATTGATGAGGCCCCTATCGCGTGCTTTTAACATCCTATGGAGAGGGAGCATGAACAACAAAGCCCCACTCCACAAAGGGGGCAGTAAAGCAATAGCAAAACGCTACAGACCGATAGCGCTAACGTCCCATATCATAAAAATCTTTGAAAGGGCCCCAAGAAGCAGGATCACCACCCATCTAAATAACCATCAGTTACACAGCTCAGGGCAACATGGCTTTAGACCAGGTCACTCCTATCTGTCCCAACTACTGGACCACTACGACAAGGTCCTGGATGCTCTAGAAGACAAACAGAATGCAGATGTTATATACACAGATTTTGCAAAAGCCTTTGACAAGTGGGATTATGGTGTAATAGCGCACAAAATGCGTGATAAAGGAACAACAGGAAAAAATAGTAGATGGATCTATAATTTCCTTACAAATAGAACACAAAGAGTTGTAGTAAACGGAGTAAAGTCTGAGGCAGCTACAGTGAAAAGCTCTGTTCCACAAGGCACAGTACTCGCTCCCATCTTGTTCCTCATCCTCATATCGGTCATAGACAGGGATATAAGCCACAATGCCGTGTCTTCCTTTGCAGATGACACCCGACTCTGCATGACAGTGTCCACCATTGAAGACACTGCAAGACTCCAAGCGGACATCAACCAAATCTTTAAATGGGTCGCAGAAAACAATATGAATTTCAATGATGAGAAATTTCAATTAATTTGATATGGAAAATGTGTGGAAATCAAAACTACATCGGAGTCTAAAACAAATTCCAACAGGACAATAGAGCGAAAAACTAATGTAAAAGACCTGGGAGTGATCATGTCAGAAGATCTCACCTTCAAAGACCATAACATTGTATCAATCGCATCTGCTAGAAAAATGACAGGATGGATAATGAGAACCTTCAAAACTTGGGATGGCAAGCCAATGATGACACTCTTCAGGTCGCTTGTTCTATCTAGGCTGGAATATTGCTGCACACTAACAGCACCTTTCAAGGCAGGTGAAATTGCTGACCTAGAAAATGTACAGAGAACCCTTACGGCACACATAACTGCGATAAAACACCTCAATTACTGGGAATGCTTGAAGTTCCTAAACCTGTACTCCCTAGAACGCAGGCGGGAGAGATACATGACCATATACACTTGGAAAATCCTAGAGGGATTAGTACCAAACTTGCACACGAAAATCACTCCCTATGAAAAGCAGGGGTGCCACTAGCACGATAAGAGACAACGCAATAAGTGTCAAAGGCCCAAGACTGTTCAACTGCCTCCCAGCATACATAAGGGGGATTACCAATAGTCCCCTGGCTTTCTTCAAGCAGGCACTTTAGAGGCACCTAAATTATATACCTAACCAGTCGGTCTGTGGTTCGTAACTCGGTTTGCGCGCGGCCAACAGTAACAGCCTGGTTGATCAGGCCCTGATCAGGACTCACTTGGTGGTTCGGCGAGTCCTGAGTGTAAGATTGGTCCAGTGGAGGACTTTGTTTACTCTATGCCTGAGGTGGTGGCTGAAGTGGAGGTGCATAGGGAGGAAGGTCTAGTGGATATGGAATGTGTGGAAGCATCCCATAAGCGACCCAGTGGGGCTGCTGAGGATGATGTCATAACCCCGGGCCAAAGGTCTTGTAAAATGGCCTGGAAGGATGTAGTTAAGGGAAAGAAGCTTGTGTCCCAAGGGAAGAATGGTGGGGTAGGGGTGAAAGGAGGTAGGGCGCATAGTGGGGCCTCTCTGCCAGGTGTGATAGGATCTGTGCGCCAAAGTAACAAACCCCTTTGACCTTTTCAGGTGTTTCAACTTGAATGTTAATGGCCTCCGGGCGGAAATTCGGAGATGGATTGATGTGACGCTCAGATGATTGAATGTCAATGTATGTTTTCTCCAAGAGCAAAACTATAGGTGTGGTAGCGATTTGTGTTTGACAGGATATTAGTGTTATACCGGGAGTTTGGGGAATTTCAAGGGTGGAGAATGGAGGATGTGGTCAGGGGTAGAGGGTGGCGTGTGGACCACACTTATATTAAAAAGGGTTATGCGGCTCGGTTGGACCGGGTATATGTATCAGGGGCGGTCCAGGTAGGTGAGGTAACATGTCAAGATTTTGGTTTCTCTGACCATAGGGGTGTGTTGGTGGAGATGGGTTGGGCTGGGGCGGTGAAGATATATCCCGGTTATTGGAAATTAAATGTGAGGTTGTTGCAGGGGATGGATCATAGGAAGATTTTTGTGGATTGGTGGGGACGTGTATGGAATGAGGGAAGGGGGATAAGTGATATTGTGGAATGTGTGTGTTAAAGTGGAGATACAGGACTTTTATTGGGGACTGGGTAGGGAAGATGCGAGGCAACGGATGGGAATGTTGAGGTACCTAGAGGGGCAGTTGAGGAATTGTTATGAGGGTGGGGGGAGGTATCTGCTAGCTGAAATTGACCATCTGCCGTCGAAAATGAGGGAGTTGCAGAATGAAAATTTTCATGCTCTGCTGGTACGTGGGGGATTAGAGGAAGTTTTATGGGGGGACAAACCCTCTGCGTTAGTGTTATTTTCAGACCCGGAGAAGGGATATGACGGTAATGTCTTTGAGGGTTACTGAGGATTGTTGTGGGTATAGGAAGGTGCAGATTCTTCATACTATGGAAGCCATAAGTTGTTATGTGGATGCTTGGTTTGAGTGTAAGATGAGACAGGGGGTTAGTGACGGAATATCCTGGGATGTAATTTTAGAGAGTATAATTGGGAGGATAGGGGCAGGAGATAGGGAGAGTATGGAAGGAAGTATAACTGAGGAGGTTTGGCAGGCAGTGAAGAGTCAGGCCCTGAGCAAAACCCCCTGGCCTGGATGGGATTTCTGGGGATTTCTATATTGTTCATTGGGAGGTTCTGTGGGAGATGTTAGTTCGGGTTTTGAATGCTATGAAATTGAAGGGTAGTCTGGGTAGGGGCATGGCAACAGGTAATGTGGTTTTAGTGCCGAAATGTCGTGCTTGTGGGACATTTGAGAATTATAGGTCAATTACACTTATGTGCGCAAATTATAAGATTTTTTCACGCACTCTCGCTAATCGAATGAAAGGAGTTTTGGGGAAATTATTGTAGAAGGGTCAGTATGGGGTTCCAGGGAGAAGTATGAGGGAGGGACATCGTAGGATCAAAGGTTTTCTGGAGGGCAGAATAGCTGAGGGTGTATTAGGTTTAGACTTGGAAAAAGCTTATGAGAGTGTTGATAGGGCTAAGCTGCAGACGGTCCTATTACAGCAGGGATTTGGGGCGGAGGTTGTGGGTTGGGTCTGCACATTGTATGTGGATGTGTATGTGAGGGTGCAGGTGAATGGGAGGGTGGGGTCTGAGGTGAGCTTGAGGCGGGGGCTGCAGCAGGGGTGCCCCTTGTCACAGCTCCTGTTTGCGTGTTTGCAGGACCCCTTCTTTAGGTTGGTGTCAGAAGGGGTGAGGGAAGGGAGTCCTCATGGGGTTGCAGATACGAGAATTATTGGCTATGTAGATGACAGCACTATCTTAGTAGGTACTATGGAGGGTTTAGGTAATGTAAATAGGATAATAGAGGTTTTCAGTTTGGCCAATGGTCTGCGGGTGAATAAAGAGAAATTGAAGTTATTGGAGGTAAGGAAGTGGGTGGGAGGGGCATTGGGTCAGGGTTTTGGGTGGCCGACAGTGGATAGGTTAAAGATATGCGGAGTGACTTTTTGTAATCAGACGAGTGTTGTGCGCGAGGTTAATTCCTTGGCAATGGTTAATGCCACTCTGGGTAGGATGGGAGGTTGGCGGTAAGGTGAGGTCACTCTCTTGCAGAGGGTCATCGTTGTTAATTCTTTGGTATACAGCAAGCTGAGGTATGTTGCCGTGGTATACCCCCTACTGGAGGAAGATGCTATGTAGGTGCAAAGTTGGGTTAGGCATTGGTTAGGGAGGGATGTGGTAATGACTAGTGTAGCGAAGGGTGGGTTGGGTTTGATACCATTGCAGATGCGTTTGATAGGGATATATGTTAGGCAGGAATATCTAGCGTGTGGTGGGATTAGAGGAGTGAGGGTGGGGAGGGTGATGAGTGAGGTTCACAGATGGTGGAAGGGAGGGAATGTTTTGTTTTGTGAGGTAATTTTACGGCATCTTTTGTTTTTTCCGAATCCTGGTAAGGTGAAGGTAGGGAGGTTAGATAAGGTGAGAAGGCGAGAAATGGAGGTTTTAGGTATGGATGTTTATCCGTGTTACGATTGGAATGCTTTATGGGGTTTTGATTTAGGTGTCTAAAGTTGCCTCCTAGGGAACGTGAGATTGGGTATCGTTTTTTACATGATATTTTGGCGTCTAGGACTCAGCTTTTAGTGATGGGACTGGCAGGTGATGGGTATTGCCAACACTGTGGCCTTTGGGATATGGCTTTCCATGTTGTATATTTTTGTGGGGGTCTTGAGAGGGTGAGGGAATGGTTTCTAGGGGTAATATGGGGTGTGGGGGGTTATTGGTGTTGAGATGTTTAAATCTGGATGTGGTGGGATGCCCGGAGGATGTGCGGCATGCGGTTATGTATTTGGTTATGGATTTTATTTATGTTTCGTGGAGTATGAGGGAGGTTAGGAGTGATGCTAGGATTAGAGCTTTAGCAGTGAGATTTTATGGAACTAAGTGTAGGAACCAGGAGTTGTATGGGAGGGTATGGGTTAGGTTTATTTCTGTAGGATATAGGCTTTTAACAATGGGGTTGTTACTGGGTTAAGGGAAAAGGGGTGGGGGGTTTTCCTTTTTAGGTGAGTGTGTGTGTGGTATGTTTAAAGACAGACGGAGTGGGGTTAGTTTTTTTTTTTTGGGTGGGGGGTTCAGGTTTTTTTCCAATGGGGTTTGCCTTTCTTGGGGGCCAGGTGTGCGCCCTTTGTTTAGTTTTGTTTTCCCTTTTTCGGTTTCTCACTTCAAAATGTTATTGAAGTATTATTGGAAATGTTATAGTTATCAATCTACATGTATGGGTTTATTCTCATTTTTTATATTGTGAGTTGTGTTTTTAGTTATGTATTGAATAATAAAAAACAAAAAAAAAACAAATGAGATATCATGTGGTACTCAATTTTATTGTTTTGGTATGTATTGAAATTGGATGGGTGTGATCTGTAGACTCTGAGGTGTTGGAGCCAGGTCACAGAGATCTCTCATGTTATGCGTGTGTGCCTAGAATTTCTTTATTATTGTTGATGTTTCATATTACCAAGAGATTTAGTTGTAATTGTTTTAAGTAAATCAATACTTGTATGCTTGTGACCCCTTTAGGGGTTCCATATTGTTTGTTTAGTTAAGGTATTCTTTGTGGTTTTGATTACATATATGCTTGCTTAGTATATTATCTATGTAATATGTATATATATTGCATATGTTTCAAACGTATGATCACTGGATGCCATTTTATGTTAAATTCAATTTTCCTTAGTCATTCCTTCGTGGCTCTGTCCCGGGTGTATAGAAATAGTGTACGTAAATAAATGGTGGGTAGGGTTTTCTGCTTTGCAGTACTTTTACAGCATATGTAATCATTGTTATATGTTTGTTATTCTCATTAGGAGGGCGGTTGGCTACTTGTATTTAGGGTGGAAGGTTTTTGTAAAATTGCTTCACTTAATTTTAGCATGAAAGTGTTACTCATTATGGTGACAATATGTGCTTTAAATATATTGTAAACGGGATTAAGAGTTTAATGGTTTTGTATGATGAAGCCTTGCAGTTAGGTGTAGGGTTAGGATTTGGATGTATGGGAATGCTTTCCCGGGGTATTCTCCCGTTTTGATGTCTCATAGCATTTGTTTTATAAAGAAAAGTATGTAAATAAAAGTGTGTATTCTTGATTTAATTAAGATATTTGGAGATTTAGGGGTTCTTATTTTTTGAGTTAAGATTTTCATAATGTCTCCTGTCTTAACACTATAGGTCTTTTCAATCTTAGTGTTTTTCAATGTCAATTACGAGAGTACCTTATTTCAGTTATATGTACTCACTCTGTTGGTATACTGTAGGTTTTGCTTCTTACTGTTTCTTGATAATTAATTGTTTCTATGTGATGTACTACTGGATTTTAAATAAAATATATAAAAAAAAAGTTTTGGGATGGACAGGTTCCTGGTGAGTAGGTACAAGGCATCATGTGTATCCTGCCTTCCATTGTCCTGAGGTCTGAGATTTTTTTCTAGGATAAGATCAAAGGCACTAGACTCAGGAGTGTTATTGTCTGGATTAATGGCTTGTGCTCCTCGCAAAACAGCACTAATCAATGATCTCTCGATTATCAGATACTATTTCGTATTTGGTGGGGTTTAAAGATAGGTCAATGTCTTTTATTCTCGTGATGTCCTTTAGAATAGATTCTGTAGAGTCAGCCAGGATACCATTATTGCGCCCCCTGAATGTGACCCAATGTATATAATGTATATTATAGTTATATATTATCTTTCATATAATTTTATTTTACCGATATTTTCATTAATAACTAAAATGAAAATATCTTGTTTTATATTATTATTTGGCTTATTATATTACCTATGTCTGTAGGTAGGATGTTACATATACACATCACTGCTCGCTGTTGGAGAGTTGTGAGTGGCTGTCGCTCTCGCAAACTGCCTTGCTAACTACCGGCATCGCTGGAGTAGCACTGGCTAGTCACGTGATCGCACCTATCGCCTATCTCACTCTCTTTCCAGATCTGCTTCTTGTTCTAGGAGCATCTCTCTTGTTTCTTGTCTCTCTGGCTGTTTGTTCGTGATTTAGAGAATTTTTGGTCGAGTACGTTTTCGTTGGAGAGCCGAAACATACTTCTTGTAACTCTGTTCACATAGCATTGTTCAGACTTAGTGATTGTTTGATGTTTCGCTGAGGTTGTGTGTCACGGAGACACTTGATTCATCCTGCGTCCCCAGCTGAAGCTTCTGACCTACTCTGTGGCATCTACGCACCGTCGTAGTCGGGGATTTGGTTAAGCTAAACCTAGATTCAGTATTAAGGGAGTTTTATGCCTTTTATGGAGGATCTGCTAATGGTCCCCAGTTAGGATGGTTATTCTGTCTCCTTGTTCCTGACGCTCTGCTGCTGCTTAATTAATGCTGCTTTGTACATTATTGCTGTTTGGCAAATGGTTCGTCATATAGTTCAAGGAAGCTGTTTGATGGTCGAGAAGATAGATGTGAGGACTTGTTGTCGAGTCTAGTCTTACTGAGACATAATGAGCACTTTGAGCACTTACACACATTTTCACACACTTGTTTATACTAGTATTATTCATATACTTGATATCAATGTACCAGACGGTACTTGTGAGTCGTACTGTTACGAAATGTGGCCTCATCACTATACTACTGTATGTACAATGCAACATTGCACTACAACAGAAGTGTAAGAGCTTGTATCCTAAATTATATCAAACTTAATTACTTTGATATTGTCCACCTTGACACTTTTGTTATTAAAGATCTCAAATTTTATTTCATTGGTTTATTATCATTTAGTTGTGATCCTAAAACACTATTAATATTTCTGTCAAATTTAAGGAATAACTGGACTTGATCATATTCTGACAAACTGTTACAAAACCAGAAACAGGCTAGATGCTAGAGGGGCATCAATAAGTTGACATAGTATGCTCTGGAGATGTCTATACTATATGGATATCACATTTTGTAACAACCATCATCCAAGAACCAGATATTATGCTCACTGGACAGTATTTCCGTGACTTCCTAATGACCAAACAGAAAAGGGGCGAGAGGGTTTCCCTGTTGCACACCCTCACACAGGGAAATTTCATGGTCCCCAAACAGAAGATTAGAAGTCCCACTATAACTAATATAAATATATATAAACCATACTACAGGTGGGGTTAGAACCCGCGGTCAGAGAGTCTCAAAACTCCAGACCGTAGCGTTAGCCAGCTAGCTTCAATAAGATTAATCCAACTAGGTATATTTCTACACCATAGGAAGGTTAGCATAGGCACACTGTGTCCACAAATGCAAGTTTTTAAAGACGAATCTCCCGCTAGCATGGCCGTGACGAACTCTAGCTCAAGTCCCCTCAAAGCCGTCAATATGACTCTGGAGTTTTGAGACTCTCAGACCGCGGGTTTGAACCCCACCGTGGTATGGTTTGTTTGCAATCGTATCATTACGATTTCGTGAGTCATGTTGACGGCTTTGAGGGGACTTGAGCTAGAGTTCGTCACGGCATGCTAGCGGGAGATTCGTCTGTAAAAACTTGCATTTGTGGTCACAGTGGTGCCTATGCTAACCTTCCTATGGTGTATATATATACCTAGTTGGATGAATCTTATTGTAGCCAGCTGACCCAGTGGCTAACGCGACGGTCTGG
This sequence comes from Cherax destructor, assembly GCA_009830355.1. Taxonomy (NCBI): domain Eukaryota; kingdom Metazoa; phylum Arthropoda; class Malacostraca; order Decapoda; family Parastacidae; genus Cherax; species Cherax destructor. The sequence goes on from WNWK01022214.1 coordinate 26,795, forward strand.
AGTTTTGAGACTCTCTGACCGCGTGATCGAACCCCACCCATGGTATGGTTTATTTGCAATCGTGTCATTACGATTTCGTGAGTAATAAATAAATAAATAAAAAAAATATATAAAAATATATATATATAATATATATATATATATATATATATATATATATATATATATATATATATATATAAATATATACCACCTCTAGAACTTTACTGGGGACCATCATCCTCAGAGAAGACTCAAGGTTCTCCCCGGAGCTGTTTGAATATTTTCTTCTCCTACCACCAATATATATATTATATGAGTGTTTTATTAATCGATAGAATGCATTGACAGTAAACACAAACATGAATACTACATTGGTACAATGTATCAAAGGTTATGAATCTCTTCCAGCTCCTCCGAAGCTGGACGTGAGCCCAGAATGCAGCAAGCATTTTCCCTCTGGACCCTCCACTACAGATTTATACACTCTCGAAGTCACTCTGTCTCGTTCCATTCTCTCTACATGTCCAAACCACCTCAACAACCCCTCCTCAGCTCTCTGGACAATCGTTTTGGTAATCCCGCACCTCCTCCTAATTTCCAAACTCCGAAATCTCTGCATTATATTCACACCACACATTGACCTCAGACATGACATCTCCACTGCCTCCAGCCTTCTCCTCGTTGCAACATTCATCACCCATGCTTCACACCCATATAAGAGCGTTGGTATAACTATACTCTCATACATCCCCCTCTTTACTTCCATGGACAAGGTTCTTTGTCTCCACAGATATATATATTATATGAGTGTTTTATTAATAGATAGAATGCATTGACAGAAAACACAAACATGAATACATTGGTACAATGTGTCAATGGTTATGAATCTCCTCCAGCTCCTCCGAAGCTGGACGCGAGCCCAGTACGCAGCAAGCATTTCCCCTCTGGATGGCCATGCTGAGGCACTGAAACATGAAAGTGGCTGCCCTTGGGTTCCTGGTGGTGTCGATGAGCCTGGAACCAGTTCTTTAAGGAAACGTGTGGCATTTTTCACCCATGATCCCAAGGTCTCCGATCCAACTGGGACAAACTGATACTGTTGGTTTATGTCCCTGTACTTGCTGATCTTGTACTCCTCCCTTTTCCTATATATATATATATATATATATATATATATATATATATATATATATATATATATATATATATATATATATATATGAAAGATTGTCCCAAACATATACACATAAAAATAAAATAGATACAATACAAATAGACGGATCTCAACTTTATGGAAGTTATTTGTAGAATTTACAGTAAAACAACCAATAAAATCAATCATGAAAACCTGTGTAGTCTGCAACCAAACAAACAAACGGTCTACTGGATGGATTACATGCAACTTCTGTGGTAAATGGAGCCATGCTCCTTGTGCTAGCATTCAGGAATCAACTACAAGAGGTATTAAACCAGGGAAGTGTTTTTGGGTATGCCCAAATGAAACTGAACTATGGAATAAAATCACATTGATATTAAAAGATGATAACATCAAACCGGCCATCATAAAAAAAACATGACAGCATTCTATAACAGTTGGGAAAATTAAAAATCTGGGCCAGATGTGCTATCGCCCCTGGTACAAATGTTGTCCTGGTAGACAGTAACTGTAAGAATGGAGAAATAAATGATGGTGGCCTGAAGGGGGACAAGAGCTCTAGAGAGGAAACAGGTGTAGAAAAGGACAAGGACTTACAAAAACCAATGTTACAAACTAGCAATGCCCCGAGAAAAAGTGAAGATAATTTACCAGAAATAGCTGAAGATAGAAATGAGACAGGAAAACATGCACCAGTAAGGGTTACAGTCACAAAAAGCCAGGGCAAACAGAAACCAGGCCTATGCAAATTCTATGCACTTGGTATCTGCAGGCATGGAATATCTGGGAAAACAGATGGAACGTGTAACTTTGACCACCCCAGAAAATGCCGTGCCCATATGACAACAGGAAAATGCAACCTCTATTTCTGAAAGCTTTTCCAGCCTGAAATGTGCCACTTTAGTTCAGGAAAGACAGTGCTATAACTCATATTGACAGGCACACCACCTAAAGGGTACAAACGACACAGAACATCAGACCATGACAAAACCTGGGTAGCCACAGCCACTCCAGAGAGAGACATTTTTTAGCATCAGGAAGGAAAAAACTGGCAGGAAATGACAGAAATCGTACACCAACTACAATAATTTCTGGAGTGGAATCACAGTCAATGGCCTCCACTCCAACACAACAGATATTAGTGCCAGAAAAAAAAACCCCCCATACCACCAATACCACCAATCCGTCAACATTCATCTTTGCAAATATACAGGGTCTAAAGCCAGCGACGACCAACAAAATACCTTACATCCATGGACTGCTTACAGAGTCAAATGCAATGTTTTCGGTTTTCACAGAGACCCACATAAGAGATCACTTGGACAATGAAATATGGATCCCTGGCTAAAACATATACAGATGCGACAGAGTGAACAGACAAAATGGGGGAGGGGGGGGGTTGGCCTGTATATCACAGAGTCACTTATATGTTCAGAACTACTAAATGCCTCAAATGATGTAGTTGAAGTATTAGCAATAATGATCGAGAATAATAACCTGGTCAACGTAGTTGTTTACAATCCTTCGGATGCAACGTCCCAACAATTCCAGGAACAGCTTCTGAAATACTGTATATTACAGAGTAGTGGTGACAAGCTACACTGTATATTAACAATGGTTGTGACAAGCTACACTGTAACACTGTATACTACACAGTGGTGGTGACAAGCTACACTGTAACACTGTATATTACACAGTGGTGGTGACAAGCTACACTGTAACACTGTATATTACACATTGGTGGTGACAAGCTACACTGTAACACTGTATATTACACATTGGTGGTGAAAAGCTATACTGTAAAACTGTATATTACACAGTGGTAATGACCAGCAACACTCTAACATTGTATATTACACAGTAGTAGTGACCAGCTACACTGTAACACTGTATATTGCAGTGGTGATGACCATCTACACTGCAACACTATATATTACAGTTACACCAAGTGGTGGTGATCAGCTACACTGTAACACTGTATATTACACAGTGTTGGTGACCAGCTACATTGTAACAATGTATTACACCAAGTGGTGGTGACCACCTACACTGTATATTAATTAGTGGTGGTGACCAGCTACACTGAAACACTGTATATTGCACAGTGGCGGTGACCAGCTACACTGTAACACTATATATTACACAGTGGTGGTAACCAGCTACACTGTAACACTATATATTAAACCAAGTGGTGGTAACCAGCTATACTGTAGCACTATATATTACACCAAGTGGTGGTGACCAGCTACACTATAACACTGTGGAAATAAATGGTATAAAATACCGACACAATGGAAAAATAAACACATAAGCAGTATAATGTGATCCTTTATTGACAACGTTTCGCCCACGCAGTGGGCTTTTATCGAGTCACAGAGACCTCCAAACACGCATTTCAGAACACCAGTACGCAGGCAGATCTGACGATTCAAGAAATGCCTGTGTTCAACACCGAAATTTACACAACCATTTAATCAACTACAGAAATGCAAGACTCATCGCCAGAGAAGACAACACGCAATACCGAAGAATCCTGGAATCATCACTTATCTGTATATCCAACAACTTCAACCAGAACAACGGCTTCTACAACATAGCTGAACCTATTGCCAAGAAACTTCTTCAACGCTATCCCACCTAGAATTCAGTATGGAACACTGCAGGTCCTTTAAGTCACACAATGTTTTTAACCTTCACACTACTTTTAAGACTGTCACATGCAGCTTTCTCCACCTGACCCAGCATTCTCCACCTGACTATACCCTATATATATCTTCATGTTACTCATTTTCCAGGTAGATCTGTCTGTGACTCGATAAAGCCCACTGCGTGGGCGAAACGTTGTCAATAAAGGATCACATTATACTGCTTATGTGTTTATTTTTCCACTATAACACTGTATATTACACAGTGGTAGTGATTAGCTACACTGTAATACTGTATATTGCACAGTGGTGGTGAGCAGCTACACTGTAACACTAAATATTACACAGTGGTAGTGACCAGCTACACTGTAACACTATATTACACAGTGGTGGTGACCAGCTACACTGTAACACTATATATTACACAGTGGTAGTGGCCAGCTACACTGTAACACTATATATTACAAAGTGGTGGTGACCAGCTACACTGTAACAATATATATTACACAGTTGTAGTGACCATCTACACTGTAACATAAGAACATAAGAAAGGAGGAACACTGCAGCAGGCCTGTTGGCCCATACTAGGCAGGTCCTTCACAATCCGTCCCACTAACAGAATATTTGCTCAACCCAATTTGCAATGCTACCCAAGAAATAAGCTTTGATAATTCTATTTACTCATGTGTGAGTCCCACTCAAATCCAACCCCTCTCACTCATGAATTTATCCAACCTAAATTTGAAACTACCCAAGGTCCTATCTTCAATAACCCTACTAGGCAGACTGTTCCACTCATCAACTACCCTATTTCCAAACCAATACTTTCCTATATCCTTTCTAAATCTAAACTTATCTAACTTGAATCCATTATTGCGGGTTCTCTCTTGGAGAGATATCCTCAAGACCTTATTTATATCCCCTTTGTTAATACCCATTTTCCACATGTATACCTCGATCATGTCTCCCCTCATTCTACGTCTTACAAGTGAATGTAATTTTAGGGTCTTCAATCTTTCTTCGTAAGGAAGATTTCTAATGCTATGTATTAATTTAGTCATTCTGCGCTGAATGTTTTCTAATGAATTTATGTCCATTCTGTAATATGGAGACCAGAACTGAGCTGCGTAATCTAGGTGAGGCCTTAATAATGATGTATTAAGCTGTAATATAACCTCTGGACTTCTGTTGCTTACACTTCTTGATATAAATCCCAGTAATCTATTTGCCTTATTACGTAAGCTTAGGCATTGCTGTCTTGGTTTAAGGTTGCTGCTTACCATCACCCCCAAGTCCTTCTCGCAATCTGTATGGCTAAGTTCTACGTTATTTAACTTATAAGTGCTTGAGTTATGGACACTCCCGAGCTTCAGTACCTTGCATTTATCTGCATTGAACTGCATCTGCCACTTTTCTGACCACGAATTAAGTTTGTCTAAATCTTCCTGAAGTTCTATAACATCTATGTTTGAATCAATTATCCTACCTATCTTCGTGTCGTCGGCGAATTTGCTCATGTCAATAGTAATTCCCTCGTCAAGGTCATTGATATATATTATAAATAACAACGGGCCTAAGACTGATCCCTGTGGAACACCACTTGTTACAGATCCCCACTCGGATTTAACCCCATTTATGCACACTCTCTGCTTCCTATTGGTGAGCCATGACTCGATCCATGACAGCACTTTTCCCCCAATGCCATGAGCTGCCACTTTCTTTAACAGTCTCTGGTGTGGTACTCTATCAAAAGCCTTACTAAAGTCTAAATAAACAATATCGAATTCTTTATCGTGATCAACAGCCTCAAAAGCTTTACTGAAGAAGGTTAATAAATTAGATAGGCAGGAACGGCCCCTCGTGAATCCATGCTGAGTATCATTAATCAAATTATGGTTATCTAGATGGCTTCTAATGTTTTTTAATTTAGTCATTCTCGCTGAATGTTTTCTAATGAATTTATGTCCATTCTGTAATATGGAGACCAAAACTGAGCTTGGGAATCTAGGTGAGGCCTTAATAATGATGTAAAAGCTGTAATATAACCTCTGGACTTTGTTGCTTAAAACTTCTTTATATAAACCCGAATCTTTTGCCTTATTTGAAGCTTAGGCATTGCTTCTTGGTTTAAGGTTGCCGCTTACCATCACCCCCCAAATCCTTTCTGCAATCTGTATGGCCAAGTTCTACGTTATTTAACTTATAAGTGCTTAAAAATTTTGGGCACCCCGAGCCCTTGAAACCCTTTCATTTAAAATTCATTGAACCGCATCTGCCACTTTTCTGACCACGAATTAAGTTTGTCTAAATCTTCCTGAAGTTCT
>WNWK01022215.1:0-32901 GCA_009830355.1 Cherax destructor
ACCCTCCACAGTATCATACTGGAACCGACGACCCTCAAGTATACATACTGGCACGACTACCCCCCCGTATAAAAACAACCCCTAAGTATACAAGGCACACGACGACCCTCCACAGTATACATACTGGCAACACCCCAAACTGGCCCTTCGGAAGCAAAATATAAATCTCCTTTTTTTAGCTTTAATTTATGTTCAGAATGACAACACAACTTACATGAATTTATAAGTCGGTTCTCTAACGGTAATCTAAACCTAATTCATACATTCTTCTTTTTTTTTTATAATTATTATTATTGTTTTTGATTGAAGCCTGGGAAATGGGAGGGGAAGATAATGGTTTGCCCAGGAAGGGGAAAGGCTTCAGATCCTTGGGTCAAGAGCAGTTCACGACTTCAAGGCTCTTTTCCCCCCCTTGTAAAAGATTGACTTATTATAAGTGAACTAAATTTGGGGGAAATACTTACTGGGACGATGAACGGTGGTGGGGGACCAGGTTGATGGCTTTCAACAAGCCCCCACCACACCCCCCTTCCTCGCCTCGTTAACCAAACTTGTACAAGGTTTTCCAGATTGTTCTCACAACCAGGTACACAATACCAAGTTGTTATTAAAATGTACGACACACTACCAGGTACACGACACACTACCAGGTACACGACACACTACCAGGTACGACACCAAGTTGTTCTTACGTCCAGGTACAAGACACCGCCGTTACCGCCGGCTACAAGATACCAGGTTCAACCACCAGCAACAAGAGATTAGAATATATATATATATATATATATATATATATATATATATATATATATATATATATATATATATATATATATATATATATATATATATATATATATATATATATATATAATATATATAGATATATATAATATATATATAATATATAAAATATGTCGTGCTGAATAGGTAAAACTTGAAATTTGGCGTAAATAGCAACGCTCTTCTTGCCGAATAAAGCAAGCGAAAATTTGTATATGCATTAAGTTTAAAAAAATCATTTTGAACCTAACAAAAAAAATATATTTCATTGTGTTTGTTTATTATTAAATTATTGTAAACTTATCTAACATATATTTAGTTGGATTAGGCTAAATTAAATTGCGCTTGTTATAATAAGGTCAGGTAAGTTTTCTAAAGTTCGTTTGGTACAAAATTATTAATTTTTACATTAATATATATTTAAACGAAAAAGAGAAAATTTTAGAAAGGATTTAATTTTAAATGAGTTCTTGCTAATTGAATTTTTACCTATTCGGCATGACATATATATATTTCATGTATTTAAATCAATTTATGATCTTGAGGGTGGGAGTGGGAACATTTGTTTTAACGTGAATGTACGGTCAAACACACACACACACACACACACACACAAAAATACACACACACACACAAACACACACGCCCCGATGGCATTGGCTAGCCCCTGCTTCCCACGGAGGGCCCGGGTTCAATTCGCGAGGGAAACATTGAAGTGTTTCTTACACACACACACACACACACACACATACATACAACAGGCCTAGTGTCTAATCGACATGTGCCTGGGACAAAATGGTAATTAACACACACACACACAACAACCAACCAAGATGCCATCTTCCAATGAGATACCAGATCCTGAGGAAAGACAGAGGTAACAGAGGGGGTGGAGGGTGCTTGATCAAAAGCCAATGGGTTTTGATGAGCTGGAGGGGAACAGGGAAGCAGGAGATTACATAATAGGAATGCTAAGTTGGGGCCCAAGGTTAATTGCAGTAATGTATAACCCACCCCAGAGAATAAGTAATAGAGCGATGGTTGACACACTGGCTGAAGTGGCCAGAAGGGCTCACGAGCAGGGCGAAGCTATTGATCAGGGTGACCAACCACAAGGAAATAGACTGGGAAAACTTGGAGCCACATGGGGGCCAAGATACGTGGAGGGGGTAAGATGATGGAGGTGTACTGGAAACTCAGTACCAACACGTGGGATACTACCAGGGAGAGGAAGGACGAACAAAACGAGATTGGACCTAGTATTCACCTTAAGAAGTGCAGTATTGGGGGAAATCACACACGAAAGTCCACTTGGGGCCAGTGATCATATGGTTCTAAGCTTTGATTACACAGTAGAGTTACAGGTGAGGGGGAGGCAGATAGGCCAGAAGAATGAACCAAACTAAAAAGGGGACTACCGCGCATGAAGAACCCTAAACGGGGTTCAGTGGGACAGAGAACTGGAAGGGAAATCAGTAAACGAGATGATGGAATATGTGACAACAATATGCAAGGAAGCTGAGGAGGTTTTACGCAAAAACAGAAACAACGAAAAAGCCAGGGTGACCCGTGGTTCACCCAAAGGTGCAGAGAGGAAACCAAGTGTGCTAGGGAAGGAAGAAGTATAGAAAGGGAAAAAACCCAGGGAAAAAAAGGACAGCAGTCGTAGAGCCAAAATGAATATGACGGTAAGAAGGGAGCCCAAGACAGTAGAGAAGACATAGCAGCAAAACCAAATCTGACCAAGCTGTTGTACAGTCACATCAGGAGGAGAACAACAGTCAAAGGGCCAGGTGATCAGGCTGAGGAAGGAAGGAGGGAAGATCAAAGAAATAACCGTGAATTGTGTGAGGGCTCAACATAATTCAAAGATTTCACAGAGGAGATAGAAGGACTTCCAGAAAGGGGGAGGTAGGGTACACCATCAATGCTGGACACAATACACACAACTGGGGAGGATCCTCAGAGATACCTCAAAATGGGGCCGGATAACATCTCTCCCATGGGTCCTGAGAGGGGCGGAGGAGCTATGTGTACCCCTAACAACGATCTTCAACACGTCTATCGGAACAGGGAACTACCTGAGGCATGGAAGACAGCAAATGTAGTTCCAATCTTTAAAAAAAGGGGACAGGAACGTAGCACTAAACTACAGGCCAGTGTCATGACATGTGTAGTATGCAAGGTCATGGAGAGATTATCAGGGAAGAGTGGTGGAGCACCTAGAAAGGAATGAGCTTATCAACGACGGCCAACGCGGTTTCGGGGACGGAAATCCTGTGTCACAAACCTACTGGAGTTCTACGACAGGGTGACAGCAGTAAGACAAGAGAGGAGGGGTGAAGGCATATTCCTGGACTGTAAAGGTTTGACACAGTTCCACACAAGAGATTAGCGCAAAGGAGGACCAGGCAGGGATAACAGGAAGGGCCCTACAATGGATCATGGAATACCTGTCAGGAAGACACAGCGAGTCATGGTACGTGGCGAGGTGTCAGAGTGGCGCCGGTGACGAGTGGGATTCCACGGGTAGCCCCTGGACCGGTGCTGTTTCTGGTATTTTTGAACGACATGACGGGGAAAGACTCAAGTGTCCCTGTTTGCAGATGATGTGAAGTTGATGAAAGAATTCAATGGGACGAGGACCAGGCAGAACTACAAAGGGATCTGGACAGGCTGCAAGCCTGGTCCAGCAATTGGCCCCTGGATTTCCCACCCACCAAGTGCAAAGTCAAATTGGGGAAGGGCAAAAAGACCGCTGACGAAGTACAATCTAGGGGCCAGAGACTGAAAACCTCAATCAAGGAAAAAGATCTTTGGGTGAGTTTAACCCGGCACGTCCCTGAGGTGCACATCAACCAAATAACTGCTGCAGCATATGGGCGCCTAGCTAACCAAAGAAAAACATTCCGACATCTTAATAAAGAATAGTTCAGGACTCTGTCCCCCATTAGGCTATATGGGTATGTAGCACCTTTTGGAACCCCTCTAGCCAAAGAAAGAAGCTAGAGAAATTGCAAAGGTTTGCAACAAGACTAGCCCCGGGAGCTAAGGGTATGTCCTACGAGGAGACGTTAAGGGAAATCGACCTGACGACACTGGAGGACAGGAGAGAATGGGGACATGATAACGACATATAAGATACTGAGAGGTAGACAAGGTGGATAGAGACAGAATGTTCCAGAGATGGGAAAAAGCCAAGGGACATGAAGTTGAAGACTCAAATGATTCCAGGATGTTAGGAGTATTTCTTCAGTCATAGTGGAAGCAAGTTCCATACATTGCTTTAAGGAGGGGTATGATAAAGCTCATGGAGCAGGGAGCGTGACCCTGCGGCCAGTGAAGAGGCGGGGCCGGGACATGACGACCCCTGCAACCACAACTAGGTGAGTACAACTGGGAGTACACACATACTAAACGGTGGCCTGGTGGCTAAAGCCTCCTTTTGGAGGGCCCGGTTATCCCCGGGGGCGAAAACATTTCGAAGTGTTTCCTTACACACACACATACATACAACAGGCCTAGTGTCTAATCGACATGTGCCGGAAAATGGTAACTAACTAACACAGCAAGTGAGTGTGGAGGCAGGAACCATACATAGCTTTAAGACGAGATGATAAAACTCATGGAGCAGAGAAGGGAATCCAGTAGCGGTCAGTGAAGAGGCGGGGCCAGGAGCTGGTCTCACCCTCAACAACAATTAGGTGAGTACAATTGGGTGAGTACACACACACACACCACCCACACACACACCCCTGCAACCACAAATAGGGAGTACACACACCCCCTGGAAAACCTCATGTACCAACACGTGGACACTACCAGAGAAGAGGATGATGAACCCAACTGGACCTAGTATTCCTGAGTAGTGCAGATATTGAGGACATCCATACGAAAGACCCTCGGGCCAGGATCTTGGTTCTGAGCTTGAAATATAGTAGAGTTACAAGTGGAGTGGGAAGCAGGAAGGGCAGGACTATGAAGCCAAACACAAGAAAGGGGACTTGCAGGCATGAAGAATTTCCCTTTATGGGGTTCATGGGGAAAGAAGGCAGGGAAGTCAGTAAACGAGATGATGGAATATATGACAACAATTTGCAAAAGGGAAACTAGAAGAGGTTTGTACCAAAGGGTAACAGAAATAACAAGAAAGTCAGGATGAGCCCTTGGTTCACCCAAAGGTGTGGGAGGCCAAAACCAAGTTTGCTAGAGAATGGAAGAGGTATAGAAAGGGAAAGGACCCAGGAGAATAGAGAGCAGCCATAGAGCCAGAAATGAATATGCCCGGTAAGAAGGGAGGAACGGCAATACGAAAATGACATAGCAGGGAAAATCAAATTTGATCCAAAGCTGTTGTACACACATCAGGAGGAAAACAACAGTCAAGGGCCAGGGAATCAGGCTGAGGAAGGAAGGAGGGAAGATCACAAATAACCGTGAAGTGTGTGAGGAGCTCAACATGAGATTCAAAGAAGTGTTCACAGTGGAGACAGAAGGTACTCCAGAGAGATGGATACATTACATAAAACCGAGGAAGAAGTGAAGATGTGGAAAAATTTATCCAGGAGGGGAAAGTATTTGGCTCCTTTCAGCCCCTTTCAACTGAGGTTCCCAGCCCTCTCAGAATGGGGCAGTGATGTCTTGTTTACTTCTGCATCAAGTAATTGGACACAGATGTTTACCAGCATGTACCAGTGTTTGATACGCCACTTCCTTGTATGATACGTCACAGCTGACCACTGTTGTAATTTGTATGGGTTAATGAGAGATGATCGATCTCTTGCAGTAGGAAAATTAAGAAAATCCTACACCCATTTTAATACCATGTTAAAGATAACATACACAAGAAATCAAACATTCTGCATTGCTTCCTGTAGAAGTTTCGCAAGCAAGAGAAACATGCTTGATCGACACTTCTTTTATATGTCGAGATGACGCCTATGACACTGGGCGAGCGAGGGGCGGCAGGGATTAGATTGCTTTACCTACCAGAGGAACATTAACGCCAGGATAATGGGTAAAGAACTCTGGTTCGCACATTTATGTGCATAAAAAATAATCCACATTAGTGGTATATTACAGAGAAGTGTGTGCAGCTTCCTGTAGTGACATTACTGTGAATAGGCAAATATTGAAGAATGTAAAAGTGACATTGCGAGTGTAACATAGTTCCAGACTAGGATGTGAGACATTCCTCAAAGACTTCTTCAATCAAGACACCGGATACCTGTTGAGAAGGTGCCTACAAAACCTAAGCTCACATTACAAAGAGCGAGGTAGGTTTGATCTTACTTGTCATGCAGGGAACTGCGTAGTTCTTTGTACAGGGGGTTCAAATCTTCCATAGTCGGCAGTTAGGGTGGGCTTTAGCCCAACCCAGTGAGTATTACATTATTCAGAATTCAGTTACTGAATGTATATTGTTATACGTTTGTCAGGGGAAATTATTCACATACTCACTTTATACTTACTTGTCCCTAACAGCTATGTGGCGGTAGAACACACTGGGTCATGTCGGGGGGTCTTTCTGGCCGAAGCTGCAGAAAGTTGACTTAGCAACAAAGTACAGTGTGTCATGTGTTCCTTACAAATTGTTGGTGTTCTACCAATGTAATTTTACCACAGAAGAGACTGCTAAGCGAGCTAGATACCTCAAGGGCAATGGGGCTGGATAACATCTCTCCATGTGTCCTGAGAGAGAGCCGAGGAGCTATGTGTACCACTACAATAATCTTCAAAACTATCGAAACTGGCGACTACCTGAGGTTTGGAAGACAACAAATAGTCCAAAATTTTTTAAAAAGGAGACAGACACGAAGCATTAAACTACAGACCAGTGTCTTTGACATGTATAGTATGCAAAGTTATGGAGAAGATTATCAGGGAAGAGTGGTGGAACACCTAGAAAGGAACGAGTTTATCAACGATGCCAACACGGGTTCAGGGTCGGGAAATCCTGTGTCACAAACCTACTGGAGTTCTATGACAGGGTGACAACAGTAAGACAATAAAGAGGGGGTGGGTAGACTGAATTTTCTTGGACTGTAAGGCTTTCACACAGTTCCACACAAGAGATTAGGGCAAAAGCAGGAGGACCAGGCAAGGATAACAGGGAAGGCACTACAATGGATCAGGGAATACCTGTCAGGAAGCAGCAGCGAGTCATGGTGTGTGGCTAGATGTCGAGTGGGCACCTGTAACGAGTGGGTTCGACAGGGGTCAATCTTTGGACCGGTGCTGTTTCTGGTATTTGTGAACGACTTGGCGGAAGGAAAAGACTCTAAAGTGTCCCTGTTTGCAGATGATGTGAAGTTGATGAGAAGAATTCAATCGGACGAGGACCAGGCAGAACTACAAAGGGATCTGGACAGGCTGCAGGAGTGGTCCAGCAACTGCCTCCTGGAGTTCAACCCCCCAAATGCAAAATCATGAAGATTGGGGAAGGGCAAAAAAACCGCAGACGGAGTACAGTCTAGGAAGCCAGAGACACCGGCACATCTCCGGAGTGCACATTAACCAAATAACTGCTGCAGCATACGGTCCTAGCAAACCTAAAAACAGCATTCCAACATCTTAATAAGGAATCGTTCCGGACCCTGTACACTGTGTACATTAGGCCCATATTGGAGTATGCAGCACCTGTTTGGAACCCACACCTTGCCAAGCATGTAGGGAAGCTAGAGAAAGTGCAAAGGTTTGCAACAAGACTAGTTCCGGAGCAAAGGGGCATTCCTACGAGGAGAAGTTAAGGAAATCGACCTGACGACACTGAAGACAGAGAGACAGGAGAGACAGGGGACATGATAACGACGTATAAAATACTGAGAGGAATCGACAAGGTAGACAGAGACAGGATGTTCCAGAGATGGGACTAACAACAAATGGTCACAGTTGGAAGTTGAAGACTCACATGAATCACAGGGATGTTAGAATTTTTTCAGTCAGAGAGTTGTCAGGAAGTGGAATAGTCTGGGAAGTGATGTAGTGGAGGCAGCATCCATACATAGCTTTAAGAAGAGGTGCCCAGGTGGCCTGGTGGCTAGAGCTCTCGCTTTACACACGGAAGGTAGGGGTTCGATTCCTGGCGGGTGGAAACATTTAGAGCAGTTTCCTTACACCTGTTGTCCTGTTCACCTAGCAGCAAATAGGTACCTGGTGTTAGTCCATTGGTGTGGGTCGCATCCTGGGGACAGATTGAGGACCCCAGTGGAAATAAGACAGACAGTCCTCGGATGACGTACTGACTTTCTTGGGTTATCTTGGGTGGCTAACCCTACGGGGTCAAAAATCCGAACGAAATCTTATCTCTTATCTTATACAGCTCATGGAGCAGGGAGAGTGACCTAGTAGTGACCAGTGAAGAGGCGGGGCCAGGAACTGTGAATCGACCCCTGCAACCACAACTAGGTAGTACACACACACACACACACACACACACGCACACACACACACATACAAACACCGAACAGGCTAAGTGTCTTATCGACAAGTGCCTTTGACAAAATAGTAACTAAAACACCGCGAGCTAGGCAGGCAGGGGTACAAGGAAAGGTGCTCTGGTGAAGACAGACAATTTGTTAAATTAGACAATATGCAACACTTGGGTATCTTTATTGAGGAAACGTTTCGCACACAGTGGCTTCATCAGTTGATGAAGCACTGTGTGGCAAATTTCACAAAGATACCCAAGTGTTCATATGTCTAATTTAACAACTTGTCGTTCTCTGAACCATTCATCTACAAGATAGACAATGACAGTAAGGAAGAAAACATCTGGGCGGGTGAGGACAAGTAGAATCCTCTAAAGATCTATACTATAATACCTAATTTTCTTAACATGCATGATCTATCAGAAAAGATCAGCTCATACGCATCGCTGTTTGCTGATGATGTGAAAATAACGAGAAGAATAAAATGACTAGTGGACGGAGATAGATTAAGGGGATGTAAACAAATTGCATGAGTGGCCAAGAAAAAAGTGGTTATTGGACACGCAAGATCATGCACATCATAAAAAGTGTAAAGAAATGTGAAATGTGCAAACTGGGAAGGAAGAAGTTGCACAAAGCAAGTGAAGAGAATGACCTGGCAGTCATTATCACACCGAACATATTGTCGAAAGCTTATATAAACTGCATAACATCAACAGCGAACGCTAGGTTATAAGATATCTTATAAGAGCTGCCTTCATAAACCTCTACGGAGCATCCCCCAGGCTTAGGCCAGGCCTATTTTAGAGTATGTAGCACCAGCATGGAGTCCATACCCTAGAAAACATCTCCACAAGCTAAACAAAGACGAGACTTTCCAAAACTGAGTGTTTAATTATGAGGAGTAAGTTTATTTATTTAGGTACAAGTACACATAAGTACAATTATCATACATATTTAAATTACCTAGAATAACCCGAGAAAGTCAGTCAAAGTGACTTATTATCATTGGGGCCTTGACTTATTTCCATTAAAGAATTCAATTTACCAACTTAGTTAGACATGTTAACGTGCCATGGAACCCCAGAGAATTCGACTGAGCAGACAGGTAGACCAAAATGCGAGAAGCAGGAGCGATAGAAGGCAGACGGCACCTAAGAACACATGAGCCACTGGGACGTTAGAAAATATTGGTGTAGTTGTAAGGTTGTAAACGTGTGGATGAGACGCTCGGTGCGAGGTGAGGGACACAAACTTCATACAGTTGTAGTAGAGGAGACGAACTGGTAAATGTGGGCCAGACGCTTAGTCCCGCAATGACAACTAGGAGAGTCGGTCCAAGTTTGACCGAAACGTCATCATAAGTTACAGGTCTCCTACGTGCGGTTATTTGAACATAACTAGGAGCGTACACTGGGCCACACACACGCTGGCCATGTACACGGGGTGGCACACGCTAGTCACACACACGGGGCGACACACGCTAGCCACACACACGGGGCGGCACACGCTAGTCACACACACGGGGTGGCACACGCTAGTCACACATACACGGGGTAGCACACGCTAGCCACACACACACGGGGCGGCACAGGTTAACCACACACACAAGGGGCGGCACACGTTAGCCACACACACACGGGTCGGCATACGCTAGCCACACACACGGGGCGACACACGCTAGCCACACACACGGGGCGACACACGCTAGCCACACACACGGGGCGGCAGAAGCTAGCCACACGGACGGGACTGCACGCGTATGTAATTAATTATTTTATGTTATTCAAATTTCTATCATCCCTCTTTCTCCTCCGTTTCCTATATTTAGCATTTAAGTTGCCTCCGTCCTGGGATGATGGAGATATTTTCATAAAAATATCATTTCTAATGTTGGATAGACCATACCAAGTATGCTGGAATACTTGACGACATCTTCCTGGACCTACGGAAGTCTCCCTGTTCAGGTTGACACATTTCAACACTATGTGAGCCGTCCTGTGTGATGTAATTTGACAGTGGGAAATATAGCTACGTTTTGTTCCCATTCTGTTACTTTCACATAGAAGTAGATAGCAGCACACTGCTGATGTAGCCAGTTTTGCCGAATAAAACGCTAGCCACACACACACACGGGCAGCACGCTAGCCACACATACACACGGGAGCACACGCTAGCCACACACACACACGGGGCAGCACACGCTAGCCACACACACATGGGGCGGCACACGCTAGCCACACACACACGGGCAGCACACGCTAGCCACACACACGGGGCAGCACACGCTAGCACACACACATGGGGCGGCACACGCTAGCCACACACACGGGGAGCACACGCTAGCCACACACACGGGGCGGCACACGCTAGCCACACACACACATGGGGCGGCACACGCTAGCCACACACACACGGGCAGCACACGCTAGCCACACACGGGGCGGCACACGCTAGCCACACACACGGGGCGGCACACGCTAGCACACACACACGGGGCAGCACACGCTAGCCACACACACGGGGCGGCACACGCTAGCCACACACACATGGGGCGGCACACGCTAGCCACACACACACGGGGCAGCACACGCTAGCCACACACACGGGGCGGCACACGCTAGCCACACACACACTGGGGCGCACACGCTAGCCACACACACGGGGCAGCACACGCTAGCCACACACACGGGGCGGCACACGCTAGCCCACACACACATGGGGCGGCACGCTAGCCACACACGGGGCGCCACTAGCCACACACACACACGGGGCAGCACACGCTAGCCACACACACACACGGGGCAGCACACGCTAGCCACACACACGGACCATACATACGGGACGCAACGCGCTGACACAAGGAACCCCATTAACACATGAGGCCACACATAAAGAGCACCACATGTACACACACACACACGCAGTCACACGCGCACACAGTCACACAGACAGTGCTACACGCGCACACAGTCACACAGACAGTGCTACACGCGCACACAGTCACACAAACAGTGCTACACGCGCACACAGTCACACAGACAGTGCTACACTCAAAAATATACACACGCGCTCACTACACATGCACACGCACGCGACACCGCAGGCTGGCGCGCACACACTGATCTCTCACGTCCGTGTGAAGAGTGAGCGTGGAGTCAGGCGAGGAGGAGGCGTGGAGGAGGCGTGGAGGGAGGCGTGGAGGGAGGCGTGGAGGAAGGCGTGGAGGAAGGCGTGGAGGGAGGAGTGCAGTGAACAGAAGCACCAGCACTGCCTCACTGCAACAAGTTTGCAGCTACACTACTGAGCCAACCAGCACTGCCTCTCTCACCCCCCCCACCACCACTGCTGCTGCTGCTGCTGCTGCTGCTGCTGCTGCCATCTTTCCCCAGGACCACCTCCCCAGAGACCACCTCCCCAGAGACCACCTCCCCAGAGACCACCTCCCCAAGGACAACCTCCCCAGGGATCACATCCCTAGGGACCACCACCACAGCTGCGGCTGCTGCTGCCATCTTTCCCCAGGACCACCTACCAGACTTCCTCCCCAGGGACCACCTCTCCAGGGACCACCTCCCCAGGGACCACCTTCCCAGAGACCACCACCACTCCTGATATATTCCCCGGGACCCACCTCCCCTGAGACCAGCTTCCCAGGGATCACCACCACTGGTGCCATATTCCCCCAGGACCACCTCCCTAGGGACCACCTCCCCATGGACCACCTTCCCAGGGACCACCTCCCCAGGGACTAATTCCCCAAGGACCACCTCCCCAGGGACTAATTCCCCAAGGACCACCTCCCAGGGGTCACCTCCTGTGGCATACTAAGAGTATGTTACATTTTATTTGGCCTGTCACTCCTGCCTCCCAACCAGCGTACCGGGTGCCAAGGGTTTAACGATCAATAGGGTACCCATCGTTAAACCAGTACCTTGTGGTAAGCGAATCGGCAGACTTGTCTGAGCTGCTGGTTGATACGTGCACTCTCTCTCTCTCTCTCTCTGACTTCTGCTTTTGCCATCTTTGTCACCGTTTGGTACACTCACTATTCAACCTCTGTACACAGTATACATAAGTGTACATACTGGTATATATCTTGAAAAGGAAATACAAGTTATATACAGTTGCTGAGTTTGTTTGCTCCACTTTGAATCCCCATTACTACCAGGTCGTGGGCCTTATCTTTTTTTCTATTAGCCATGATGGAAAGCACTCAAAACTGGTGTGGACGGCTGGCCTAGATGTTATCCCTTATCAGCAGCTTGCGCTCCTCCTCTGCCGATACCAACACAAATGGGGGTAAGTAAGTAAGTTTTTTTTTTTTTATTAACACATCGGCCGATTCCCACCAAGGCAGGGTGGCCCGAAAAAGAAAAACTTTCATCATCAGGTATACACAAATACATTTACATACATTATCATACATAGCAGCATATGTGTAGAGAACCTAGGATAACCCAAAAAAGTCAGACAGAGTGACTTATTTCCATTGGGGTCCCTTTTCACTATAATATTTTACATTGTAGGATATATATGTTATTATATTATAAAGGATATATGTATACTAGGAATAAGGTAAAAAGAGTTATTTACATATACATGTGTGTTAGCTAAAAAAAATAAAAAATCATTCTCCTCCCTTTCTGTCGCTACATTCATTAGGTATCTTTTTGTTCTCTTCTTGAACTGGCTCATGCTATGACTGGCTTTGACATGTGCAGGCAGTCTGTTCCATTCCTTTATTGCTGTACAATAAAAGGTGTTTGAAGCCTGGCCACTGACTGTGGGAACTACAAAGTTGTGTTCTCTCCCCCTAGTACTATGACTGCTTTGGTTCCCAGCCTTGACAAAATTGGCAGCAAGATATTCTGGACACTGTTTGTGAGCAATTTTATAAACTTGATTTAATTTAAGCTGTTTTACTCTGTCTTCAATATTCAGCATATCCAATTGTTGTAATTCATCCTGGCCTACATGTTCTCTTGGTCCCAGGTCCAGGATGAATCTTACCATTTTTTTCTGGGTGATTTGCAGCTTATCTTTCATTTTTTTTGTCAAGGCAGAGTACCATGAAGAGCAAGCGTAGTCAATATGACATTGTATAAGGGATAGACATAGGGTCCTGCGAGCCTCAGTAGGTAGACACTGTGCTTGTCTGTAGAGGAACTTCAGTCTGGCATTCGCTTTCTTTACTACACTGTTCCCTATCAATTCTCCTGACATGCATGGGTCAAAGGGGATTCCCAGATATTTTACTGAGGAAACTGAAGTGATGGATTCCCCATTACACCGGATATTAAAATTATTTACCCTGCTCAGTTTATATTTCGTGCCAAAGAGTATGGCTTCTGTTTTCCCTAGATGTAACGATAGTTTGTTGTCTATTAACCATTTGCTGCAGGACTCCAGTTCCAGTGTTAATACATTAGCTATATCTTGTGGGTCTTTACCTGACACTAACAGAGCACTGTCATCCGCATACAGTAGGAGTTTGCACTTGACACTGATGGGCATATCATTTACATAACACAGGAATAATAAAGGACCCAGAATACTACCTTGGGGAACTCCACATGCTATCGGCAGTGGTTCTGATTCCGTTTTGTTGATTTTGACAATTTGTTTCCTGTTGCTAAGATAGGACTTAAACCAGTCTGTGGAACCTATGCCGATAGCTTGAAGTTTCTTACATAATATATTGTGGTTGACGTATCGAAGGCCTTTTGCAAGTCTAAAGTTACCATTCCTATGAGGTTCCCTATCGATATTTCAGTTCTCATGTAATCCATCAGATTAATTAGGGAGGTGTCGGTTGAGTAAGATCTCCTAAAGCCTGATTGGTAACTATGAAGAATGTTGTTGTCACTAAGATATTTAACTACTTGACAGTACACCGCCCTCTCTAGAATTTTGGATATTACACTGAGTATACTAACAGGCCTATAGTTGCTGACATCAGACCTACTATTTTTCTTGAAGATAGGAGTAACTCTGGCCTCCTTGAACCCTCTGGCACTGTATTAGTGGTGATGGACAAATTTATTATGTGAGCAATGGGGATTGCCAGTTCAGATGCACCATCTTTTAGGAATTTAGACGGGATGTTATCTGGGCCGGTGCTCTTAATTGGGTTTAACCTGCTTAATTCTTTTTGCACGAAGTCATGAGATACACTTACTAGTTGACAACTGTTTGGGTTACCCCTTTATTGGTATAGTATGTTTTAAACTTATCAGAGTCTGTGTTAAAGGTATTTGATGAAGCTGGTAGCTTACTTACTAGTGTTGATGCGACAGTTGTGAGTATGAATTAAAACAATTTGCCACTTTAGTTGTTTCTGTGGCATACCTCATTATCGACATTTAGAACTATGTTAGATCTATCTACGGGTTTATGGCTATACCCCAACTGTTTGAGTTGTTGCCAGAGCTTTCTAGGGTTATTCTTGTACTCTTCGATCTTTGAGCAATAGTGTCTTGCCTTTGCGCCTTTTATGAGCCTCTGCACTCTGTTCCTCACCCTTTGGAATTCATTTAGTGCTGCAATATCCTGTCTGTTTGCCTTAAATCTTTTTATCAACTGGTCTCTGAATTTCATATTATCTAATATCTCAGTAGTCATCCAGGGTTCAGTTCTTCGTTTAATCCTAACCTCTTTAACTGGTGCAATATTATCAAGGATGGCAGTGAACATTGTTTTTAATTTTTCCCAGGCATCATTTACGTCCGTGCAACTTGTTATGACTGACCAGTCACAATTGTGTAGCATATTTACCAGTGTTTCTTTACTGTAGTTTCTAGTTGACCTAACTTTTATTGTCTTGTGTAGGCCTATCCGTTCCCTAGTAATTTTCCTGGTACAGGGGAGTTACACTGCTCTATATGTCCCCCACTGATTGTGCATTTTCCACTGAACAATTGATCCTTCCACTGCTTTGATAACATACAGCTCAATTTTAGAGCTACTAATCCTCAATTCTCTATTGTGTATGCCAAATGTCTTTGGAGATATGGCACCTCTCCAGGTAATGATGACAGCGCCAAATACAATATCACCAGGATCAATGGGCCGAGCGTCGATGATATTTTGGGTCCTAACGACGTCTTGTTGTTCGTTATAGATGAGTATTTGTTGGGTAGCCCAACTAGCGGCCCATTCTCTAATTTGGCGTTTATCATAGTAAGTGGCTTTTTGCTGAAATTGATTGCCCATTGATGCGATTTGGGAGTCACTGGCAACTTTCACATCCAGAATGAAAACCTTCCTCTTTTCCAAATTGCATATAAGCAAATCAGGCTTTCTTGTTGCGGCTGCCGTTGGAATCTGTGGCTCCTTAGCGACTGCGTGCTTATTCATACAGTCAGCTGCAATCGCATCAACAACTTCATCATGCCTGCGCACTCGTTGTCCATGTAAGCGCTGGCATACCTGGAGTAGGTGCCCCGGAGATTCTCTCTGCCCACATCCCTCACAGACAGTGCCTATTGGTCTTCCACCTCTAGATTTTTTAACTTTTGTTGGCATCAAGTTATGTTTAATCTTAGGTTAGGTTTTAAGCGCATCAATGTAGATGTCACCTTTCAACAACCCTGTACCATTTGACATCCATCTATGGACTTGCGGCACTTGATGATGTTCCTGAAGTCCCGCTCCATCCATTGAATTCACCAAGGCTCCTCTCCATTCCTTAATCTCCTGCTTTCTTGTTGTAACTATCACATTCCTTACACGACTCTTCCCTACAAACCTCAGCACTTTGATCGTGTTTGGATGTACTGCCAAGGCTTTAATTACATCATCCTCAGACCCATGAAAAGCATTCATTCTGTTCTTCCTCAGAATAGGAACCCTAGAGGAGAGGCATGGACACCCCAATCCACCTGCCGCTGCATCGGCATAAAAGACCCCCAATGACGTATCTTTGGGGAACTTTAACCACTTTCTAATCTTTTTCCTTATTTCCTTATCTGCCGTTTTCACTGTGTTCTGGCACACTCCACCCAGCACCATTGTATGGATAATGCCCGGAATGAGGTGCTTAATGAGAAAGAACAGTCTTTGTTGTGGCTTTAAGGGGGCTTCGTCCAATGCCCGCAATCTTTCGTTTAATTTTTTAATGTCCGGCCGTCCCCTTCCAGATGAGGTGAAATGCATCTCTAGATATTTGTATACTGAAGTTGGCTGAAGCGCCTTCACCGGAACCTCATTTATAAGAGTTTTATTTACGGTATCAACGTACCACTTTTTCATAAGAGGAACGGTTTTTATTTTCAAAGTAGCACATTTATGGACATTTACTTCCAACCCAGACAATGCTAAATTATCTAAAAGTTTACTTAATTGAACATTCAAGCCATGCTCTGACTCAGCAACCAGAACTATGTCATCGGCAAAGGCTAAGAACCACCTCCCCAGGGACCACCTCCCCAGGGACCACCTCTCCAGGGACCACCTCTCCAGGGACCACCTCTCCATAGACCACCCCTCCAGGGACCACTTCTCCAGGGACCACCTCTCCAGGGACCACCTCTCCATAGACCACCTCTCCAGGGACCACCTCGTCATTAGCTACCTACCGTAGGACCACTACCAGGAGTACAAATACCTTCAACGGAACTGATGTACCTGGCCGTGCTGTACCTGGCCGTGCTGTACCTGGCTGTGTTGTACCTGGCTGTGCTGTACCTGGATGTGCTGTACCTGGCCGTGCTGTACCTGGCCGTGCTGTACCTGGCTGTGTTGTACCTGGCTGTGCTGTACCTGGCTGTGCTGTACCTGGCCGTGCTGTACCTGGCCGTGCTGTACCTGGCTGTGCTGTACCTGGATGTGCTGTACCTGGATGTGCTGTACCTGGATGTGCTGTACCTGGATGTGCTGTACCTGGCTGTGCTGTACCTGGATGTGCTGTACCTGGATGTGCTGTACCTGGATGTGCTGTATCTGGATGTGCTGTACCTGGCTGCGCTCTACCTGGCTGTGCTGTACCTGGCTGTGCTTTTCCTGGCTGTGTTGTACCTGGATGTGCTGTATCCGGCTGTGCTGTTTCGGACTGTTACAAAATGACGCGATATCCATTAGAAATAGACATCTCCAGTAAACACTAGAAAGGAAAGCCCTTCTAGCATCCAGCCTGTTACTGGGCTTTTGCAACAAAGTCAGTATCCTGGTCCAGTTATCCAACATTTTATCAATATCATGGGATCTCAACTGAGAGGATACTAACCAAAGAAATATATTTAAAATGTTTATTAACCAAGTTAGAATATCTAGGGTATCAAATTAAATAAATTTAAATACTATGTTAATTAGGAGGTTAGCTCCTACACTTCTCTCATGAACAATATTATTGTGCTGAAGGCACATATATCTTAATGGCTCTAATGTACCATCTGGTACAATGTCAGCAATTTACAATAATACTAAGATATATACAAATATGTGTATGTGTGTGCTCCAGGTAACTCGTTATGCCTCTTAAGACTCGACTCAACCAGTGACCGACTGAACGTCTTCTCATAAGCTAGCTTCTCTAACAAACTGACAATCAGAACAGCTTGATTGAACAGTAATATGACCAATTCGACAAACAACAATATAGCAAGCAACAGCAACACAGCGTCAGGAACCAGGAGATAGAAAAAGGACCCTAACTGGGGACCATCGGCAGATCCTCCATAATAGTCACAAAACTCCCTTATTACTGAATCTAGGTTCAGCATAAAATCCCCGACTGTGACGGTGCACAGATGCCTCAACGAATTAGGTCAAGAGCTATAGCTAGAGACCTGAGTTATCTCAGAGTGTCAATGTGAAACACAACCCAGTAAAACGTCGAAATCACTAAGTCTGGGCTATTCTCTGTGAACAGAGTTACACAGAGTCCAGAGAAGTATGTTTCGTCACACCACCGAATACATACTCTACCAGAGTCTAAATGACGAGAAAACAAGCAGAGACAAGAGCGAGGTCTTTCTCCAAAGAGAGTCAGCAGGGAAGAGAGGTGGAGTAAGGAGAAGAAGTCTCCAACTCAGGCGTGATCACGCCACCGACTGACTCCCAGCAACTACAAAAGCCGGCAGTATAACAAGCAAAGTGTGGTTAGCGAGGTAGTTTGCCAACTGAAAAGCAGCTACTCCACACTCGAACAATGAGCACAACAAGGTCCTGGATGCTCTAGAAGACAAACAGAATGCAGATGTTATATACACAGACTTTGCAAAAGCCTTTGATAAGTGTGACCATGGTGTGATAGCACACAAAATGCGTGATAAAGGAATAACAGGAAAAGTTGGTAGATGGATCTATAATTTCCTAACAAGTAGAACACAAAGAGTAGTAGTCAACAGAGTAAAGTCTGAGGCAGCTAATGTGAAAAGCTCTGTTCCAGAAGGCACAGTACTCGCTCCCATCCTGTTCCTCATCCTCATATCGGACATAGACAGGGATATCAGCCACAGTGCCGTGTCTTCCTTTGCAGATGACACCCGAATCTGCATGACAGTGTCCACCATTGAAGACACTGCAAGACTCCAAGCAGACATCAACCAAATCTTTAAATGGGCTGCAGAAAACAATATGAAGTTCAATGATGAGAAATTTCAACTACTCCGATATGGTAAACGTGAGGAAATTAAAATCTCAACGGAGTATAAAACAAATTCCAACCACACAATAGAGCGAAAAACTAATGTCAAAGACCTGGGAGTGATCATGTCAGAGGATCTCACCTTCAAGGACCATAACACTGTAGCAATCGCATCTGCCAGAAAAATGACAGGATGGATAATGAGAACCTTCAAAACCAGAGATGCCAAGCCCATGTTGACACTTTTCTGGTCGCTTGTTCTATCTAGGCTGGAATATTGCTGCACATTAACTGCACCTTTCAAGACAGGTGAAATTGCTGACCTAGAAAATGTACAGAGAACCTTCACGGCACGCATACCTGCTATAAACCACCTCAATTACTGGGAACGCTTGAAGTTCCTAAACCTGTACTCCCTCGAACGCAGGCGGGAGAGATACATTATTATATAAACGTGGAAAATTCTCGAGGGATTAGTACCAAACTTGCACACGAGAGTCACTCCCTACAAAAGCAAAAGACTCGGCAGGCGATGTAACATCCCCCCAATGAAAAGCAGGGGTGCCACTAGCACGTTGAGAGACAACACAATAAGTGTTAGGGGCCCAAGACTGTTCAACTGCCTCCCAGCATACATAAAGGGGATTACCAATAGACCCCTGGCTGTCTTCAAGCAGGCACTGGACAGGCACCTAAAGTCGGTGCCTGACCAGCCAGGCTGTGGTTCGTACGTTGGACTGCGTGCAGCCAGCAGTAACAGCCTGGTTGATCAGGCTCTGATCCAGCATGAGGCCTGGTCACAGACCGGGCCGCAGGGGCGTTGACCCCTGGAACTCTCTCCAGGTAAACTCTAGGTAAACAAGAGTATAAATAGTATAAATGGTATAAATGGTTACATCCTACCTAATAAATATAGCTAAGTCAAATAATAATATAAAGCAAGATATTAACAATTTAGCTATTATCGAAAATATCAGCAATATAAAATTATAAGAAATGGAAATATATACTTAATAATACAATATAAATTGTGGCCCATTCTGGGGTCTCAATACTGACTGTGCTGTACCTGGCTGTACTGTACCTGGATGTGCTGTACCTGGCTGTGCTGTACCTGGCTGTGCTGTAACTGGATGTGCTGTACCTGGCTACACTGTACCTGGCTGTGCTGTACCTGGCTGTGCTGTACCTGGCTGTGCTTTACCTGTATGTGCTGTACCTGTCTGTGCTGTACCTGGCTGTGCTGTATCTGGCTGTGCTGTACCTGGCTGTGCTGTACCTGGCTGTGCTGTACCCGGCTGTGCTGTACCCGGCTGTGCTGTACCTGTCTGTGCTGTACCTGTCTGCGCTCTCTGGAAAGGCATTGAATTAGTAGTGATATTACACAAATAACCCCCACTTAAGTTGGCCTGTATGTCAGAGTGGCTCTTTTGCACAGAGATACTGAACACCACAAATCATGTAGTTGAAGTTCTGACAATAAAGATCGAGAACCAAAACTTAGCCATTGTGGTTGTGTACAAGCCACCAGATGCAACTTTTCAACAAATCGAGGACCAGTTATTGAAAATTGATTACTGTCTCGAAAATCTTCCAGCCACAGCTCCAAATATCTTGCTGCTTGTTGATTTCAATCTAAGACATTCAAAACAGAATGTAGCAAATAATGTTATAGCTGGGACAATCCCTGGAGACAGGAAGTACCCGCTCAGCTCTCACAGCGAGAGGGTCTTTCCCTGGTGGTCGTTTGTAGAACTTGTGTTATTTTCCACAAAATGGCAGAGAGGAGTAAACGCCTGGTGAATACCGTATGCATTGAATTATTGAAAGGAGCCATATATCCAAACAATGCAGAAGTGCTCTTACCAGCCATTATTCGAGACATACGGGATTCTTCACAACGAAGTATATGGCATATCATTGAATGGGGCCACAAGAATCTTTGTGAAGATGTTAACCACCATTGTTTACGATCATGTGGTGGAGCGGCATCAAGATCACTGGTATGAGGTCAACCCCGGAGTAGACGTGCGTATGAAGGATGTGTCGAGCTACTACTCGTGGATAAGGATATGTAATGTTCCTTTTGAGGCTGGGGTGCAGGACATCAGGGACACCTTTGGACAGTATGGCGTAATACATGAGGCTTCCATTGGACGATGGACACAGGGAATTTATGCCAGATTCCCTGAGGGTTCCTTTAAGTTAAAGATGACCCTGAGGAGACAAATACCATCCTATGTTGTTATGGATGACTTCCGCACGCAGGTGTATGTCACCTATGCTGGACAGCTGCATACGTGTCGTTTCTGTGGGTCATTGGGTCATATGACCATGGATTGTGACTGCAGGAAGACCCATCAGCCATATTGATGACCTGACAACGATACAAAGGTAGATGATGTGGTGACGAGTCAAGAGGACGTTGGCATGGTAACATCTGCAAAGTGGAGTGACATTGTGGACGTTGAGGAGGATCGTGTTTATACTAAACCACTGGCTGCGGAGAGTCAAGATCCTGCGGGAGGAGTGGAGACAACAGGGCTCGCTGAGTTGGATATGGGTCTGGATGTACCAATCCTGGAGGACCTTCAGAAGCTGTTGGACAGCCCATTGGATATAAGGTCATTACAAGTGGAAGCCTTGGCAGGTGATGTAGAGTCTGGGGAGGTTGTAGAGAGCATTGTAGGGCAGTGTGTGGGGAAAGAGGTAGAGAGTTCTCCATTATCGGTGCATGTGGTGGGTGTAGAGGTGCACCGTCATAATGGGGATGAGGATATGGAGGCGTCTGAGAGCTCTCGGAAGAGGCCGAGTGGATCAGAAGGGAAGATGCCCTTACGCCTGCTCAAAGGTCTAAGAAGACTTGGGTTGAGGTGGCAAGGGGTGCCAAGGGGGGGAGGAGGTAAAGAGAAGGGAAGTGGGACAGGCGAGTAAAAGGTATGCTGACATGGCTGGTGATAGAAATGGGGATAGAGTTGGAAAAGTAGGTGTTGTAAAGGCAAGTGTACATAAACTGCAGAGGCACAAAGGAAAGCCACCTATGCAACCTTCAGGTGTCTTATTATGAATGCTAATGGCCTCAAGTCTGAGGTCAAGCAAAGATGGGTAGAGGTCACTTTTAGGCATTTAAACATTGATTTATGCTTTATACAAGAGCATAATTTTCGTTTGGGGTGTGAATTACGATTGAATGGGTTTCAGATGTATGCAGGGAGTTTGGAAAGATTCAAGGGTGGGGTGTCTGTAGGCGTTTGAGAATCAGTGAAACTGAGACAATCGGTGAAAACTGAGACAATTTTTCCATGAAAAAAGTGATTGAAAACCAAAATCGGTGTAAACTGAGACAATTGAAAACCAAGGGATGACTGTAAAAGGTACTGGGTAATGTCATAGCGGAGGGACAAGGTGGTATACCGGGCAGGAGTATGCGAATGAGGCATTGTAGGATTAGGGACTTCATTGAGAATAGGCGGGGAGGAGGAGTATTAGGAGTGGATTGGGAAAATGCGTATGCCAGTGTTGAAAGAGTATGTTGTTGCATGTAATGGATAGGCAAGGGTTCAGTGAAGGAATAATTAGTTTGGTGGCAACTTTGTATAGGGAAGCGAGTGTGCAAGTGCAGGTTAATGGGAGGGTAGGGGAAGAGGTGAGAATGGGAAGGGGTTTGCGACAGGGTTGTCTTTTATCACAAATCCTTTTCGCGTGCCTGCAGGACCTGTTTTATAGGTTAATACAGGAGGGCATCAGAGAGGGAGTGAGGGATTATGGTAGTGAAACGGGCATCATAGGTTACGTTGTTGATACGACTATTCTAGTGGGTACGGAGATGGGGCTGAGTAATGTAGGTAAGATCATTAGAGTGTTTGGTAGGGCGACTGGTTTAGGGGTAAATAGAGCAAAATCAAAGTTGTTGGACATAGGATCATGGGTAGGCAGGGCGTTGGGGTCTAGGTATGGATGGTCGGTCGTGGATAGGTTGAAAGTGTGTGGAGTGGTGTATTGTATTAACACACAACATGCGAGAGAAATCAACATTGAGGCTGTAGTTAGGGTGGCATTGGTGTCGTGTGTCGAGTAATTCTTACCTGCAGTAAGAGATAGTGAGAGCCGTTCTCCTTTGCTCATACTTTGTGTCTTTGAGCTAACTATTTCAACCAGGGAGAGATCCATCCACTCCACCGAGTCTGTTCATTCCTTCAGTAGGAAAGTGATTATAAGTTAATCAAAACCGAGTTTGTTCATCCCTTCAGTAGGAAAGTGATCATAAGTTGTGAGCTAAAGATATAAAATCAGAAAATCCAGACTAGAACTGACGTTATTGACTGTGTGTTTTGTTATCAGATTTCTAGTATCTAGTAAGATTTTTGTGTGTTCAAGTTCTCTCCGAGTTCTGAGTTTTAACAGTTGACCGTGCTAGCCGAGTCTCTCTTTTCTGTTAAAACTTCTTCCCTGTAAATATTTATTCTTCCTCAGAAGCCATAGAGTGCATGAATACACATCGATTGATCGATCAAATTTGCAAATTGTAATTGTAATATATATAATGTTTATATCTAGATCCATTAACATTCTCTTAAGTACCGTTAACTCAAGAAGTGCGAGAGTAAGATTAATCTTGATTAGCTCCAAGTTATAATGTGTTTGCTATTGTATAGATTCACCCAGTACCACCTGTCTGTTCAGCCTTTAGAGTTGTATAGTATGCCGAGACGTCATACGATAACATGGCCGAGCTGTCGTGTCAGTATTATATATACACTTGTGTAGTGTATCAGCGTTCATCCTAGCTATACAGCTGGTCCCTTTGCGTGTGACGTCACGATACCCGCTGACGTCAGAGGCTCAGCGCATGTGCATAGCCACGCATAGGCGTACCCGCTCAGAAGTAACAGACCTACGAGCTGGACGGACGGTGGCTGGGCTCCCTCCTTCACATACTGTAAATATACCGTAACCATCCTACAAGGAGTGTCTTTGACAACCTATATATCTCTCCCAAGACCCACACAACATTGGGGAGAATGAGTGGATGGAAACCGGGGGATGTCACGATGTTGCAGAGGGTAATTGTCATTAACGTTTTAATTTATAACAAATTGTGGCATATAGCAGCTGTATATCCCCTGGTTGAGAGGGAAGTGATCTTGTTACAAACGAGGGCAATTAGATATATATGGGGCTATGGTAGGCACTGGCTGAATAAGGAGGTTGTGATGAAACCTGTGCATGAAGGGGGAATGGGTCTAATACCTTTGGAGTGTATGTTACAAGGGATATATGTGAAGCATAGGTTCTTGGGAGAGGCGGGGGTATGGGGTAGGCGGG
The DNA here is from genome assembly GCA_009830355.1 of Cherax destructor. Classification (NCBI taxonomy): domain Eukaryota; kingdom Metazoa; phylum Arthropoda; class Malacostraca; order Decapoda; family Parastacidae; genus Cherax; species Cherax destructor. The sequence continues at coordinate 24,127 of WNWK01022215.1, forward strand.
TGGGTCAAGTGATGAGAGAGGTACGCAGATGGTGGAGTGGGAGAGCCTTGCTGAGGTGTGAAGATATGTTACGGACTCTATTGGCAGTTAGGGATCCTGCCCGGGTAAAGGTAGGGCATCTTGTTAGGGTGGGGGCGGGAATGGAGACAGTGTTAGGCGAGACGGTATTCCCTATGTACGATTGGAAGAGTGTATGGACAGGTTTGGTTAGGTTGAAGCTGCCTTCTCGGGAACAAGCGACGGTATATCGTTTCCTACATGGGGTTTTGGCGTCTAAGGATGTTTTGTTTACAATGGGGTTAGTGAGGGAGGGGATATGTGCATGGTGTGGGGGTTTTGATACAGCTTACCACGCGATATATTTTTGTGAGGAGCTAGGTCAAGTGAGGTTATGGTTCAGTAGGGTGCTTAGGTGGGTGGGGGGTGGGGATGTATCAACGTTGAGGGTTTTAAGTTTAGATATTGGGGGTGTTGGTAGTGATGTACGGAGAGCGATCATGTATTTGGGGGCAGATTATATACATATTTCTTGGAGTATGAGGGAGATACAGGGTGATGTTAGGATCAAGGCTCTGGCGGCGCGTTTTTACCACATGGGTTGTAGGAATAGGGAGATGTATGGCAGGGCGTGGGTGTAACGTTGGAACGAAAGGGCTGGATACCGGATGGGGGGGGGGAGTAGGGTAAGGATATAAATGAGATTTTGTGTGGGTAGCAGTGGAGTGTGAGCAGGGTGATTCTGGTATGATTTGCTGGTGAGTGAATGAATATGTCAGTGAGGGGGCGAGTTTTAAGGGAGACGGATGACTTTTTTTTCAGAATCTACTAATGATCGAGACATGGAATGTAAGTGTAATGTCTGCAAGAATGATGCATTGTTGCATGGAAGTATGGGGGAAGGGAAGGTGATAAAGTAAGGGGAAGAGTGTAGGTGGGTTTCTTCTGTGAGCAGATGATGTGCCGTGGATAAGCAAAGGTAATCATTCGGCTGTTTGCTGTTTGTATGACAAGTGCTATAGGCTTTTGTCGATGGCTTAACCTTATGTCAGTATAATTCAAAATTAATTATGTTAATTACAAATGAGATAAATAATGTTGGTGTTAGGTGTTGTGGTATTACTATGTATTGAATTTTGATCATATAATGTTCTTTGGAGAGCAGATTTGATTATGAGGGTAAGACGATCATGTTGTTGTAATATTTTTATCAGTCATGTCAAATTTTGAGTAATAAATGTAATGCTTTATTATATGTTGTAAATACAAAGGTACAATTACCTACATCTGGTTAGGTGTGGTGGAGGTACCTTATTAAGTAATACATATATGATTGGCCTAGGTTGAGGGTATACTGCATAATGTTGTGCAGTCATAATGGAATGAATCATGGGGTTTAAATTTAGCATAGGCCTAGTGTTTATCGCCAAGAGCGTAAATATGTCTCATGTGAAACGTGATTAAGTTGTGTTTGTAATATTGTGGTTATGGAGCTTAATTTTGTAGGTATATGTATACGCAAAATTGTATAAAGGTTGACTTAAGACTTATGATTACAATGTGGCACTTGTACGCTTTGTAGCTATAGGTCAAAAATTTGTTTAGTGGGTATTTAATTTAGATGTACGATCAATACCAAGAAGGTGGGGGGTATTCGTATCAAGGTTGATATGAATATCTTGACAGTACATTCGATTATGGAATGTGGTATTTAATTTATTGATAGTAAAATTTTATTGTGTTGATTGGGTAGGTTTATTCGCATGGATTAATTGTTCATTATGATTCCTGTCAGGAGTATAATGATTGTAAAGGGAGTAATTCCTTTCAGAGTGTATACATAAGTTGTTATGAGAAAATAAAAGCTTGCTTTAATATGTACGCTTGTATGATGGTTGGGGAAGATAGAGTACTTCAGCAGGGGAGGGGGGGGGTTCATGTCAAGGTCAAGGTTAAAAGGTTTATAATACATGAAAAGACCAGAGGTTATTTACTTGGTTGTAGTGTTTGATTGTTGTAAGTATTTTTATAAATCAATGGTTGTAAAGGTTATTGGGGTTGTCAACTTCTAATTAGTGGACTGTGTAATACATTGTCTCCTTTTCCTGTATAACAATATTCATGGAGTATTTCCTTGCTGGGTTGTACATACCTGTTTTCAATCAATTTTATAAATAAAATTAAAAAAAAAAAAAAAATTATATGGGACGGAGTCCCATGATTCCATTTACGTTATATTAATTTATAAGATGGTTCGGTAGGACAAATGTTTCGGGGTTGTTGTAGGTTCATGGTTTCAGTTAGAGTTTACCTTTTGTTTTAAGTGTATGGTATTTTGGGACATTATGAAATATTTTATATAACCGACAGAGAATCGGCTTTAGTTCTTTCATGCAGCTGTATATATTAAGTATGTTATTGTCATCAAAATTTATTGTTAAGCCGTATTGTAAAATGCGCTTTAAATCTGTATGTGTTATGTATGATTTATGTTTTTTTTTTAAATAAAAAAACACACACACATGAGTTGCTGAATCTCTGCAATAAACACACCCTAAGCCAACAGTTAGTGGAGCCAATAAGACTGGAAAACACACTTGACCTTATTTTCACAAATGATGATGACCTGGTAAGAAACATAATATAAAAAAACAACTAATGCAGATCACAGTCTAATCGAAGTCCAGACTTTTATGCGCCGGTCGTCCTGACCAGCAAAATACATACAGCTACAAGGGTGCCTTCACCTAATTCAACTTCAACAACCAGAACATCAACTGGGATGACGTAAACCATATTCTAAATGAAACATGTTGCAAAGAATTTTTAAATAACACGAATCCAAACCAGTGCCATAAAAGGATCAACCTTCTGGCAGCTGAAGTATGTTCATGACATATTCCCCCATGAACAAAGAGAAGAAATAAACTGGAGAGAGAGACGTTCCCTCTACAGGAGAAGGTGAAGAATCACTGAGCTCCTCGAGGGGGCCATATCATCTGAAATACGGAAGGAAGCACTGACCAGGGACGTGGAAAATATTGAGCTAAAGTTAAATGATTCATACAGGATCCAGGAGAGACAGGCCACCAGGCCACGGGCCACCGTGGCCTGGTGGCAGTACCCGACCATCTGGGCTGTGGTTCCTACGCTGGACTACGTGGGGCCAGCATTAACAGCCTGGTTGATCAGGCCCTGAGCCACCGCGAGGTCTTTTCATGGACCGGGCCGCGGGGGCGTTGACCCCCGGAACACCCTCCAGGTAGATTCCAGGTAGAACGAAACTTCGTTGTAAGTTTCGCTCTCCTATGTATGGGTTATTTGTGTATTGTTCCAGTCACGTTATTGTGACTGGAACAACAAAGGGGATATTAATAAGGTCTTGAGGATATCTCACCAAGAGAGAACCCGAAATAATGGATTCAAATTAGATAAGTTTAGATTTAGATAGGATATAGGAAAGTATTGGTTTGGAAATAGGGTAGTTGATGAGTGGAACAGTCTGCCTAGTAGGGTTATTGAAGCTAGGACCTTAGGTAGTTTCAAATTTAGGTTGGATAAATTCATGAATGAGAGGGGTTGGATTTGAGTGGGAATTGCACATGAGTAAATAGAATTATCAAAACTTATTTTTAGGGTAGCATTGAAAATTGGGTTGAACAAATATTTTGTTAGTGGGATGGAATGTGAAGGACATGCCTAGTATGGGCCAACAGGCCTGCTGCAGTGTTCCTCCTTTCTTATGTTCTTATGTTCTTAACGTTTCGCCCAGGCAGTGGGCTTTATCGAGTCACAAACAGATTTACCTGGATAAAAGAAACAATTGTATTTATAGGATTTAGTCAGGTGGAGAAAGCTGCATGTGACAGTCTTCAAAGTAGTGTGATAGTTTAAAACTTCGGGAAACGATACATAGTCCTCCCCACCAACTCCATTACCAAACACGTTTCCAACATTTTTTTCCAATACCTCATTCCGAGTATCTACCTCCACATCCACAGTGAGGTAGTTCTCTAGTGACTAGTTCACTAGTGAGGTAGTTCACTAGTGAACTAGACCACTAGTGAACTAAGACACAGGCAACAGTCAGGTATCTTCATTCCAAAACGATTCGCCTACACAGTAAACTTCTTCAGTCGAGTACACAAAAGTTGGCAGAAGATACAATTTTTCTGTACTTGACTGAAGAAGTCTACTGTGTAGGCGAAACGTTTCGGAATAAAGATACCTAACTGTTGTACGTACATGTGCCTTACTTACCATCCTGTCGGTATTTTATACCAATTTAATATTCACTAGTGAACTAGATCACTTGTGAACTAGTCACTAGTGAATTAGTCATTATGTTATTTTAATACTTTTCTGCTATTAATTTTTTGCTGAATTAATTTTTTTTTTATTTCTGCTGTATTTTATTTATTCGCATTAAAAGAGTTTGACACAATTGATTTACCAACAATTTATTTTTTCTTATTTTTCTTTAGTGAGACCTAAACACTCATACTGTTATTTATTTAGGCATAGTTAACAGCAAGGACCAGTAGGCCTCCTGCAGTGCTCCCCTGTTCTTCTGAACAATTTGCTTAGTAATGGTATCTAATATTCTTGTGGGTGAACTTAACTTTGCAGTTCAAGAAGCTATTTAGACGGGGTCATTAGGTCTCATACAGTGTCCCTCGGTTACATTGCATGGATCAGTAGCCTCACTCGAGTCTTTGTTGAAAATTAAACGACTCACCTCACTAAGGAACCTATTAACTTTGTTGCCTTGATTCTTCTCTTTAGTGTATTTGATGAAGTGTGTATACACCCATGAACACGCTCAGGTATTTCTGTTTTTTTTTTCACTGTGATAGCTTCACACACACACACACACACACACACACACACACACACACACACACACACACACACACACACACACACACACATGGCAGTGGTGCCCTTCACGACGGAGGCCGTCAACGTGGCAGAAACTTGAGTGTTCACACACACTACACACACCATCAACAGGCTAGTGTCTAATTGACATGTGCCTAGGACAAAATGGTAACTAACATGTGCCTAGGACAAAATGGTAACTAACACACACGAAATTCACCAGGATGATAACAGATGCAATCTTTCCACCCGGATATCAAATCCTCAGGAAAGATAGAGGGAGCAGAGGGGGAGGAGGAGTTGCACTGCTCATTAAGAACCGGTGGGGATTTGAGGAAGTGGAAGGAATGGATGGAATGGGAGAAAGGGACTACATAGTAGGAACAATCCAGTCTGAGAGCCATAAGGTGGTAATTGCTGTAATGTACAACCCGCCACAGAACTGCAGGATTCCAAGAGAAGAATACGACGAGAGCAACAGAGCAATGGAAGACACACTAGCCAAGGTAGCCAGAAGAGCCCATATGGGGAGAGCAAAGTTACTAGTTATGGGTGATTTCAATCACAAGGAGATTGATTGGGAAAACCTGGAGCCCCACGGGGGTCCTGAATCATGGAGAGCCAAGATGATGGATGTGGTACTGGAAAACCTCATGCATCAACATGTTAGAGACACTACCAGAGAGAGAGGTGGGGATGATCCAGCAAGATTGGACCTATTATTCACCTTGACATCGAGGATATCACGTATGAAAGGCCCCTTGGAGCTAGTGATCATTTGGTTCTGTGTTTTGATTATATAGTTGAGCTACAAGTGGAGAGGGAGCAGGAATAGGAAGGGAGAAACGAAACTACAAAAGGGGGGACTACACAGGCATGAGGAACTTCCTACAAGACGTTCAGTGGGAGAGAGAATTGGCAGGAAAACCAGTAAAAGAAATGATGGAATATGTGACAACCAAATGCAAAGAAGCAGAGGAGAGGTTTGTCCCCAAGGGAAACAGAAGTAATGGGAAGACCAGAACGAGTCCTTGGTTCACCCAGAGGTGTAGGGAGGCAAAAACTAAGTGTAACAGAGAATGGAAAAAGTACAGAAGACAAAGGACCCAGGAAAATAAAGAGATTAGCCAAAGAGCCAGAAACGAATATGCACAGGTAAGAAGGGAGGCTCAGCGACAATATGAAAATGATATAGCATCAAAAGTCAAGTCTGACCCGAAGCTGTTGTATAGCCACATCAGGAGGAAAACAACAGTCAAGGACCAGGTAATCAGGCTGAGGAAGGAAGGTGGGGAGTTCACAAGAAACGACCAAGAGGTATGTGAGGAGCTCAACATGAGATTTAAAGAAGTATTTACAGAGGAGACAGGAAGGACTCCAGGAATTCAGAATAGGGAGGTATACCAACAAGTGCTGGATGAAATACACACAACCGAGGAGGAGGTGAAGAAGCTGCTATGTGAACTCGATACCTCAAAAGCGGTGGGACCTGACAACATTTCTCCATGGGTCCTTAGAGAGGGAGCAGAGATGTTGTGTGTGCCACTAACAAAAATCTTCAACACATCCATTGAAACTGGGCAACTACCTGAGGCGTGGAAGATGGCAAATGTAGTCCCAATTTTTAAGAAAGGAGACAGACACGAGGCATTAAACTACAGACGTGTATAGTATGCAAAGTCATGGAGAAGATCATCAGGAGGAGAGTGGTGGAGCACCTAGAAAGATTCAAGCTTATAAACAACAACCAGCCTGGTTTCAGGGAAGGAAAATCCTGTGTCACAAACCTACTGGAGTTTTATGACAAGGTAACAGAAGTAAGACACGAGAGAGAGGGGTGGATAGACTGCATATTCTTGGACTGCAAGAAGGAGTTCGACACAGTTCCTCACAAGAGGTTAATGCAAAAGCTAGAGGATCAGGCACACGTAACAGGAAAGGCACTGCAACGGATCAGAGAATTTCTGACAGGGAGGCAGCAGCGAATCATGGTACGTGACGAGGTGTCAGAGTGGGCACCTGTGACGAGTGGGGTTCCACAAGGGTCAGTCCTAGGACCTGTACTGTTTTTAGTATATGTGAAGGACATAACGGAAGGGATAGACTCAGAAGTGTCCCTGTTTGCAGATGATGTGAAGTTAATGAGAAGAATTAAATCAGTCGAGGATCAGGCAGGACTACAAAGAGACCTGGACAGGCTACAAGCCTGGTCCAGTAACTGGCTCCTTGAATTTAACCCTGCCAAATGTAAAGTCATGAAGATCGGGGAAGGGCAAAGAAGACCGCAGACAGAGTATAGTCTAGGTGGCCAAGGACTGCAAACCTCACTCAAGGAAAAAGATCTTGGGGTGAGTATAATACCGAACACATCTCCTGAGGCACACATCAATCAGATAACTGCTGCAGCATACGGGCGGCTGGCAAACCTAAGAATAGCGTTCCAATACTTCACTAAGGAATCGTTCAAGACTCTGTACACCATATACGTCAGGCCCATACTGGAGTATGCAGCACCAGTTTGGAACCCACACCTGGTCAAGCACGTCAAGAAATTAGAGAAAGTGCAAAGGTTTGCAGCAAGACTAGTCCCAGAGCTAAGGGGATTGTCCTACGAAGAAAGGTTAAAGGAAATCGGCTTGACGACACTAGAGGACAGGAGGGTTAGGGGAGACATGATAACGACATATAAAATACTGCGAGGAATAGATAAGGTGGACAGAGACAAGATGTTCCAGAGGGGACAAGAAACAAGGGGTCACAATTGGAAGTTAAAGACCCCTATGAGTCAAAGGGATGTTAGGAAGATTTCTTCAGTCATAGAGTTGTCAGGAAGTGGAATACCCTAGGAAAGCGACTAGTGAGGCAGGAACCATACATAGTTTTAAGACAAGGTTTGATAAAGCTCATGGAGCAGGGAGGGGGGACCTAGTAGCAACCCAGTGAAGGGGCGGGCCAGGAGTATGTCGCCCCTTTGCAACCAAAAATAGGTGAGGCCCAATAGGTGAGTACACACACACACACACACACACATACACACCACCAACAAACAACCCAAAAAAAAAAAAAAAAAACAAGGCCCCGGAATCTTTGTGATTTTAGGGCGTGTTTTAGCTCTTAGCAGAAGACAGTGATAGTGTATGTGTCAGTAAACAACCAATCCCAAAGGGCATGAGGTCTTAAAAAAATGAAATAGGCGAGAGGAAGACTCAACTATTAGGGAAAATTTAAAGTGCCAAAGCCGGTTTTAGGCCTACAAGGCACTGCTGCTTGAGAGTCAACCGACAAGGACAAGTAAACCCAAAGTCAGAAATTCAAGAAAGTCATTTTAGTGAGGAAAGTCATGTTGGTTAGTGAGTGATCTGTGAGGTAAATATAACAAGTGCCATAACATAACAACCAATAGGAAGGAAATAGAAACAAAATAAGCGTAGTGAACGTTGGCAGTAGGCCTACAGGAAAAGGGTTTCCCATACTCAGTCTGTGTCTTATAAAAAGGAAAAGTGAAGTACCAGTTAAATGCAAACACTTGAGGGGGGGCCTGGAAATATATATAAATATACATAAGATCAGTGTAACTGATCACAGAGCAAAAATGATCAGAATAACATAGACGGAGAGTAATGACAACTCTTTCAGGGAGCAGTGAGATCGTCTTCAGAGTACTTCACCCAGCCGCAAGTAATACTTATTTTGGTTGTGTGTTGCATGGGGTCAACAGTGCCAGTCTCTCAAGCTGGAACCTGGGGTCACCCCGAGCTATCAGAATTAGAGTAAACATCATTTACTAGATGGAATAGCATTATGAGGGTGTAGGGTGAGAAAGGAGGTGACAGTAAAATCACACGTGAAACGCGATACCCACGTACACACACACACACACACACACACACACACACA
>WNWK01022216.1:0-32900 GCA_009830355.1 Cherax destructor
TCCTCAGGTTGTTCTTCAACTCTATATCTCCTTGGTTAGGCCTCATCTAGATTATGCTGCACAGTTTTGGTCACCGTATTACAGAATGGATATAAATGCTCTGGAAAACGTACAAAGGAGGATGACTAAGTTGATTCCATGTATCAGAAATCTTCCCTATGAGGATAGACTGAGGGTCCTGAATCTGCACTCTAGAAAGGCGTAGAATTAGGGGGGATATGATTGAGGTATATAAATGGAAAACAGGAATAAATAAAGGGGATGTAAATAGCGTGCTAAAAATATCTTGTATTGACAGGACTCGAAGCAATGGCTTTAAGTTGGATAAATTCAGATTCAGAAAGAATATAGGAAAGCATTGGTTTGGTAATAGAGTTGTCGATGAGTGGAACAAACTCCCGAGTACAGTTATAGAGGCTAAAACGTTGTGTAGTTTTAAAAATAGGCTAGATAAATATATGAGTGGGTGCGGGTGGGTGTGAGTTGTACCTGACTAGTTTGTGCTACTAGGTCAGATGCCGTGCTCCTTCCTTAAGTGAATGTAACCTGACCTGGCTGGGTCGGGGCATTGGCTTAAGCCGGTGGGAGACTTGGACCTGCCTCGCATGGGCCAGTAGGCCTGCTGCAGTGTTCCTTCTTTCTTATGTTCTTATGTTAGGTATCATGATTCTGAAACGTTTCGCTTACACAGAAGACTTCTTCAGTCGAATATAGAGGAGGCAGCAGAAGCAGTAGAGACGTAAAGACGATGTAATCAGTCCATCACCCACAGACACGTAGTTTTGAGGTGGTCAGTCCCTCAGTCTGGAGAAGAGTTCTGCTCCATAGTCTGGAACACTGTTCCAGACTATGGAGCCTCAGTACTCGACTAAATAAGCCTACTGTGTAGGCGAAACTTTTCTAAATATAGATACCTAAGTGTTGCACCTGCGTCTTACTTATATGGGTGTCCTCGTTTGCCAGAACCAAAGCAAGGCGGTTATTTTCCCTCGTTGATACTGTCACAAATTGCTGTAAAACAAATCTTGAATTAAGAACATAAGAACATAAGAAAGAAGGAACACTGCAGCAGGCCTACTGGCCCATGCGAGGCAGGTCCAAGTCTCCCACCGGCTTAAGCCAATGCCCCGACCCAGCCAGGTCAGGTTACATTCACTTAAGGAAGGAGCACGGCATCTGACCTAGTAGCACAAACTAGTCAGGTACAACTCACACCCACCCGCACCCACTCATATATTTATCTAGCCTATTTTTAAAACTACACAACGTTTTAGCCTCTATAACTGTACTCGGGAGTTTGTTCCACTCATCGACAACTCTATTACCAAACCAATGCTTTCCTATATCCCTTCTGAATCTGAATTTATCCAACTTAAAGCCATTGCTTCGAGTCCTGTCAATACAAGATATTTTTAGCACGCTATTTACATCCCCTTTATTTATTCCTGTTTTCCATTTATATACCTCAATCATATCCCTCCTAATTCTACGCCTTTCTAGAGAGTGCAGATTCAGGACCCTCAGTCTATCCTCATAGGGAAGATTTCTGATACATGGAATCAACTTAGTCATCCTCCTTTGTACGTTTTCCAGAGCATTTATATAGGAAGTCATTTGATTCTAGATTCCCAGTCAAGGAACTTCAGTTTGACTAAAGTTAGTCTCCTAGAACTATTACGTTATCGTGCCTTGTAGCTTTAACAATTTCTTCCCAAAATAGTCTCCCTTGATCCTTATCCAAGTTTGGGAGACGATATTTCACGCCGAAAATTATTTTTCATGCACCGAATATTCTAGCCAGACACTGTGTGTTCTTTCAGTCTTGTTTTTATGCAACAATTCAAGTGTTCTCGGACATGTATGTTCAAAATGTTATATAATACTAAGTTGAAATGTAAGACGCATGTGTGTCTTTTCAACTTATCTTTTTTGTTGATTAAAACGTTTCCCCTACACAGTAGGCCTCTTCAGTCAAATACAGAGGCAGCAGGCCTCCATCAACCTTAGAGGAATAGCTTTTTAGGTAGTCATACCATCAGTCTGGAGTAATATTCAGCTCCATAGTCTGTAACAATGTGAAGCTGTAGCATAACACCTCCATCTACTTCTCTCAGACGTCAGGTGTTCAACACCCCTCCAAAGATTTTCCTGAGTCACTCTAGCACTCAGGCTGCTGCTTGAGTGCCAGGAATGGCTCAAATGGAGCAGAGCTTTTGAGAGTTGAAAGCCTCATAGCAGCGAGAACACCGTCTCCGACACTTGAACCCAACACATGCTGTACCCCAGCTACAGGGCGTCAATGACGATTGTAGCTAACTGACCGTGCCCTTGTCATAGGGTTGTAAACGGTACTCCACCTAACCTGAAGACTGATCGTGCCCTTGCCATAAGGCTGTAAACGGAACTACGCTTGACCTGAAGAAGACTGACCATGCCCTTGCCATAGGGCTGTAAACGGTACTACGCTTGAAACGATGATGATTCACTGTGCCCTTGTCATAGGACTGCCCCTGCCATTACCTGGAGAGGGTTTCGGGGGTCAACGCCCCCACGGCTCGGTCTGAGACCAGGCCTCGTGGTGGATCAGGATCTGATCAACGAGGCTGTTACTGCTGGCCGCACGCAACCCGACTTAGGAATCACAGCCCGGCTGGTCAGGTTAAATCACCACCACCAGATATAGACCAAACAAAATGTAAACTCTCCCAGTTGGACTATTGTCACACCCTGCGTCATTATGTACTGGAATGCGATAAAATTAATGAATTCAGAGAACTCACTCAGAAATGTTCAAGATATGTCAAAGTATTTTATCCACAGTGGTATATTACAGACCATTCTGGAGAAATACCCTGACTTTGCTCCCTGTAAATAAAAAATAACCACACGTGTGAGTATATATGCGTGTGTGTGTATATATGTGTCAAATTTCAGACACATATACAACAAATTTCCAAGAAAGTCTCAAAGACCGTGGGAATACTATCCAAGATTCGGTACTATGTTCCACAACCAGCTCTCCTTACCCTATATCTTACCCCTACCTCACCTATGGAATCTGCACATGGGGCTCTACATCAATAACTCATCTCAGACCACTAATAACACAACAAAAGGCATCAGTTAGAATGATAACAAATTCACACTCCAGACAACATACTCCACCAATATTCAAAAACCTAAACTTACTCACCATACAAGACATCCATACTTTTTACTGTGCCTATTACATACATAGAACACTATGCAAATATTAACCCACCACTCAAACTTCTCCTTACCAATTTTAACAGGACACATGACCATAACACTAGACACAGATCACTCCTCGATGTTCCCCGTGTCCATCTAACACTATGTAAAAACTCAATGCATATAAAAGGCACGAAAATTTGGAATTCATTACCTGTCATTGCCAAAGAAACCCTGCCTGTACCCCAATTCAAAACGATGCTAAAAAAACACCTTCTCACCCAAAGCTAAATGCTTAATATCAAACATTCCCAACAAAGTAAAATAATCACTTAAATGTAAAAACCTGATTAATCACTTAAATGTAAAAACCTGTTATGAATAATACATACTAAGCTAACTATTTCCATAACATTTACATTATAATGACCACGTAAACTGTAACTGCAATGCAATTAATTGTTTTAAATTATCTCACTCAATTAGTTGCATTGCTACAAATAATTGATATGTTCAACTTATATTCAAACTTTATAACTTAGATACGCAATTATACTTATTTTATAAATTATCAACCATAACTTTTTACCATGTAGTCTAGAATTAAGTAGACCTAAGAATGCCCGCAATGCACAGCATATTAGGGGCTTTTGGCATGTACATCTCATTAATAACTATGTTTCTTGTCTACCATGTATCATTGTACCATGTCTCAATAAAGTATTATTATTATTATTATTATACCTTAGCAACAGAAGCCAATACGTGTACACAAATGGAGCGAACTCTTCCACACAACAAATTGCAGTCGGAGTCCCTCAAGGAAGTGTCCTGGGTCCACTCCTATTCCTCATTTACATAAACGACCTACCGAATGCATTACAACTACTCAAACCCATATTATTTGCAGATGACACAACATATGTCTTCTCTCACCCAAATCCAGTCATACTAGCCAACACTGTTAATGCCGAATTACAGTGAATGACAGAAAATGACTACTAACAAGCTTACTCTCAATACTGACAAGACCTACTTCATTCAGTTTGGAAACAAAGCCACAAATGTTCCACTTAATGGTTCACCCATCACAAGACTCAGAGGGAAAATTCCTAGGAATCCACCTTGACAATAGTCTTAAATTCCAAACACACATACAACAAATTTCCAAGAAAATCTCAGACAGTAGGCATATTATCAAAGATACGCTATTATGTACCATAATCAGCTCTCCTTGCACTATATCATTCACTTATCTACCCTTATCTCACCTATGGAATCTGTGGATGGGGCTCGTCGATTCCCCGCAGTATTTTGTATGTCGTTATCATGTCTCCTCTGACCCTTCTTTCCTCCAGTGTTGTTAGTCCTATTTCCCTCAACCTTTCTTCATAGGACAGACCCCTGAGTTGTGGAACTAACCTTGTCGCAAACCTTTGCACTTTCTCTAGTTTCTTTACGTGCTTGACCAGGTGTGGGTTCCAGACTGGTGCTGCATATTCTAGTATGGGCCTGACGTACACGGTGTACAGTGTCTTGAACGATTCCTTGTTAAGGTAACGGAACGCTAATCTTAGGTTTGCCAGTCGCCCATATGCTGCCGCAGTTATCTGGTTGATGTGTGCCTCCGGAGACGTGCTTGGCGTTATACTCACCCCCAGGTCTTTCTCCTTTGCCGAGGTTTGTAGTCTTTGTCCGCCTAGCCTGTACTGTGTGTGTGTGTGTGTGTGTGTGTGGGGGGGGGGGGGGGGGGGGGGGGGGGGGGGGTTTTTTTTTTTTTTTTTTTTTTTTTTTTTTTTTTGTGTGTGTGTGTGTGTGTGTGTGTGTGTGTGTGTGTGTGTGTGTGTGTGTGTGTGTGTGTGTGACCCAACAATTAATATTTGCACCAATAACTCATTACAGTTGTGGCCGGGTGTAGACTAATAAATTGCTCATTACTTTATAATTTCTTCATGATTTCAACCATGTATAAACGTAAGTAAATTTACTTACATGATTCATTACCTTGTAACTTGTGAGTTCATTACCTTTGTACATTGTTCAGCTATCAAAACTTTGGGGCCCAGTCACTGGACCCATTATATACCTCTGTAATCTGTAAATACTTTTGTAACTTGTCATGATTGTGACAAGATCTACCTGAGTTCATTACCTTTGTAACTTGCTCAGCTATCAAACTTTGGGGCCCAGTCCCTGGACCCATTATGTACCTCTGTAATCTTTTGACTACCGCCCACAGGATGGCTATGGGGTGCATAATAAAGATATTAAACTAAACTGGTCAGGTACTGACTAGGTGCCTGTCCAGTGCCTGCCTGAAGACAGGTGTCTATTGGTAATCTCCCTTATGTATGCTGGAAGGCAGTTGAACAGTCTTGGGCCCATGACACTTATTATGTTGTCTCTTATCGTGCTAGTGGCACTTTTGCTTTTCATTGAGGGAATGTTGCATCGTTTGCCGAATCTTCTGCTTTCATAGGGAGTGATTTTCTTGTGCAAGTTTGGTACTAATCCCTCTAGGATTTTCCAAGTGTATATAATCATGTATCTCTCCTGCCTGCATTCTAGGGAGTACAGGTTTAGGAACTTCAAGCATTAACAGTTATTGAGGTGCCATGAAGGTTCTCTGTACATTTTCTAGGTCAGCAATTTCACCTGCCTTGAAAGGTGGTGTTAGTGTGCAGCAATATTCCAGCCTAGATAGAACAAGCGACCTGAAAAGTGTCATCATGGTCTTGGCATCCCTAGTTTTGAAGGTTTTCATTATCTATCCTGTTATTTTTCTAGCAGATGCGATTGATACAATGTTATGGTCTTTGAAGGTGAGATCTTCTGACATGATCACTCCCAGGTCTTTTACATTAGTTGTTCGCTCTATTGTGTGGTTGGAATTTGTTTTATATTCCGATGTAGTTTTAATTTCCTCATGTTTTCCATATCGGAGTAATTGACATTTCCCATCATTGAGCTTCATATTGTTTTCTGCGGCACATTTAAAGATTTGGTTGATGTCCGCTTGAAGTCTTGCAGTGTCTTCAATGGTGGACACTGTCATGCAAATTCGGGTGTCATCTGCAAAGGAAGACACGGCGCTGTGGCTAATATCCCTGTCTATGTCAGATATGAGGATGAGGAACAAGATGGGAGCAAGTACTGTGCCTTGTGGAACAGAGCTTTTCACCGTAGCCGCCTCAGGCTTTACTCTGTTTACTACTACTGTTTTATTTGTTAGGAAATTATAGATCCATCTAAAAACTTTTCCGGTTATTCCTTTATCACGTATTTTGTGTGCTATTACACCATGGTCACACTTGTCAAAGGCTTTTTCAAAGTCTGTGTATATATTTGGGATGCCAAGCCCATGGTGACACTTTTCAAGTCGCTTGTTCTATCTAGGCTGGAATATTGCTGCACACTAACTGCACCTTTCAAGGCAGGTGAAATTGCTGACCTAGAAAATGTGCAGAGAACCTTCACGGTACACATAACTGCGATAAACCACCTCAATTACTGGGAACGCTTGAAGTTCCTAAACCTGTACTCCCTAGAACGCAGGCAGGAGAGATACATTATTATATACACGTGGAAAATCCTAGAGGGACTAGTACCAAACTTTCACACGAAAATCACTCCCTATGAAAGCAAAAGACTCGGCAGACGATGCAACATTCCCCCAATGAAAAGCAGGGGTGCCACTAGCACGTTAAGAGAACACAATAAGTGTTAGGGGCCCAAGACTGTTCAACTGCCTCCCAGCTTACATAAGGGAGATTAACAATAGACCCCTGGCTGTCTTCAAGCAGGCACTGGACAGGCACCTAAAGTCGGTACGTGACCAGCCAGGCTGTGGTTTGTACGTTGGACTGCGTGCGGCCAGCAGTAACAGCCTGGTTGATCAGGCCCTGATCCACCATGAGGCCTGGTCTCGGACCGAGCCCTTGGGCCTTGACCCCCGAAATCCTCTCCAGGTAAACTTCAGGTATCTAGATTGGTGGCGATGCTGCTTCTTAGACCCTTTTCAAAGATTTTTATGATATGGGACGTTAGCGCTATTGGTATACCTGAAGTTTACCTGGAGAGAGTTTCAGGGGTCAAGGCCCCTGTGGCCCAGTCTGTGACCAGACCTCATGTTGCATCAGAGCCTGATCAACCAGGCTGTTACTGCTGGCCGCACGCAGTCCAACTTACGAACCACAGCCTGGCTGGTCAGGTACCGACTTTAGGTGCCTGTCCAGTGCCTGCTTGAAGACAGCCAGGGGTTTGTTGGTAATCCCCCTGATGTATGCTGGGAGGCAGTTGAACATTCTTGGGCCCCTGACACTTATTCTGTTGTCTCTCAACGTGCTAGTGGTACCCCTGCTTTTCATTGGGGGAATGTTACATCGCCTGCCGAGTCTTTTGCTTTCGTAGGGAGTGACACTCGTGTGCAAGTTTGGTACTAATCCCTCGAATTTTCCACGTGTATATAATGTATCTCTCCCGCCTGCGTTCTAGGGAGTACAGGTTTAGGAACTTCAAGCGTTCCCAGTAATTGAGGTGGTTTATCGCAGTTATGCGTGCCGTGAAGGTTCTCTGCACATTTTCTAGGTCAGCAATTTCACCTGCCTTGAAAGGTGCAGTTAGTGTGCAGCAATATTCCAGCCTAGATAGAACAAACGACCTGAAAAATGTCAACATGGGCTTGGCATCCCTGCTTTTGAAGGTTCTCATTATCCATCCTGTCATTTTTCTAGCAGATGCGATTGCTACGGTGTTATGGTCCTTGAAGGTGAGATCCTCTGACATGATCACTCCCAGGTCTTTGACATTAGTTTTTCGCTCTATTGTGTGGTTGGAATTTGTTTTGTACTCCGATGAGATTTTAATTTCCTCACGTTTTCCATATCTGAGTAATTGAAATTTCTCATCATTGAACTTCATATTGTTTTCTGCAGCCTATTTAAAGATTTGGTTGATGTCTGCTTGGAGTCTTGCAGTGTCTTGAACGGTGGACACACTCATGGAGATTCGGGTGTCATCTGCAAAGGAAGACACGGCACTGTGGCTTATATCCCTGTCTATGTCCGATATGAGGATGAGGAACAAGATGGGAGCGAGTAGTGTGCCTTGTGGAACAGAGCTTTTCACTGTAGCCGCCTCAGACTTTACTCTGTTGACTACTACTCTGTGTTCTACTTGTTAGGAAATTATAGATCCATCTACCAACTTTTCCTGTTATTCCTTTATCACGCATTTTGTGTGCTATTACACCATGGTCACACTTGTCAAAGGCTTTTGCAAAGTCTGTGTATATAACATCTGCATTCTGTTTGTCTTCTAGAGCATCCAGAACCTTGTCGTAGTGGTCCAGTAGTTGGGACAGACAGGAGCGACCTGCTCTAAACCCATGCTGCCCTGGGTTGTGTAATTGATGGTTATCTAGATGAGTGGCGATCTTGCTTTCAAAGATTTTTATGATATGGGACGTTATCGCCATTGGTCTGTAGTTCTTTGCTATTGCTTTACTGCCCCCTTTGTGGAGTGGGGCTATGTCTGTTGTTTTTAGTAACTGCGGGACGACCCCAGTGTCCATGCTTCCTCTCCATAGGATGTTAAAAGCACGTGATAGGGGCTTTTTGCAGTTCTTGATGAACACGGAGTTCCATGAGTCTGGGCCTGGAGCAGAGTGCATGGGCATGTCATTTATTGCCTTTTCGAAGTCATTTGGCATCAGGGTAATGTCAGATAGGCATGCGTCTGCCAAGTTCTGTGGCATTCTCATAAAAAAATCATTTAGGTCTTTGACTTTGTCATACTGGGACTTTAGTAACTCACTCATTTCCTTGCTGTCATCTGTGAAGGACCCATCCCGTTTAAGTGGGGGCACAATACTGGATGTTGTTCTCGACTTTGATTTGGCATAAGAAAAGAAATACTTTGGGTTTCTTTCAATTTCAAACACGATGACCAGGTTTTGATTCTCGATCTTTACTGCTAATACTTCAACTACATCATTTGAGGCATTTAGTAGTTCTGAACATATTAGTAACTATGTAATATACAGGCCTCCCCCCTCCTTTTGCCTGTTCACTCTGTCACATCTGTAAAGGTTGCAGCCCGGGATCCATATTTCATTGTCCAAGTGATCTCTTATGTGGGTCTCTGTGAAAGCTGCAAACATAGCAATTGACTCTGTAAGCAGTCCATGGATGTAAGGTATCTTGTTGTTCCTTGCTGGCTTTAGATCCTGTATATTTGCAAAGATGAATGTCGTTGGATTGGTGGTATGGGGGGGGGGGGAAGTCTTTTTTTCCTGGCACTAATATCTGTTGTTTTGGAGTGGAGGCCATTGACTGTGATTCCACTCCAGAAATTATTGCAGTTGGCGTACGATTTCTGTCATTTCCTGCCAGCTTTTTTTCCTTCCTGGCACTAAAAAACCTCTTTCCCCGGAGTGGCTGTGGCTACCCAGGTTTTGCCATGGTCTGGATGTTCTGTGTCATCTTGTACCCTTTAGATGGTGTGCCTGGCAATATAAGTTATAGCACTGTCTTTCCTGAACTGATGAGTGACACATTTCAGGGTGGAAAAGCTTATAGGACGGGAGCTTGCATTTTCCTGTTGTCATATATGCACGGTATTTTCTGGGGTGGTCATAATTGCATGTCCCATCTGTTTTCCCAGATATTCCATGCCTGCAGATAACAAGTGCATAATATTCACATAGGCCTGGTTTCCCTTTGCCCTGGTTTTTTGTGACCGTGTTCGCCATTGTATTCCCTATTGGTGCATGTATTCCCTATTGGTGCATGTATTCCTGTCTCGTTTCTATCTTCAGCACTAGTGCTAACAATGGAGCCTTCATCAGTTGTTTCTGGTAATTTATCTTCAGTATTTCCCGGGGCATCCCCCTGTTTACTATCTACCGTGGTATTGCTAGTTTGTAACATTGGTTTTTGTGTGTCCTTGTCGACACCTGTTTCCCCACTAGATCTCCTGTCCCCCTTCAGGTCACCATCTTTTATTTTTCCGTTCTTACAGTTGTTGTCTGCCAGGGCAACATCTGTACCAGGGGAGATAACACCATCTGGCCCAGATTTTTTACTTTCCCAACTGTTATAGAATGCTGTCATGTTTTTTATGAAGGCCGATTTGATGTTGTCATCTTTCAATATCAATGTGATTTTATTCCACAGTTCGGTCTCATTTGGTTTAATATCTCGTGTAGTTGATTCCTGAATGCTTGCACAAGGGGCGTGGCTCCATTTACCACAGCAGTTGCATGTAATCCATCCAGTGGAACGTTTGTTTGTTTGATTGCATACTACACAGGTTTTCATGATTGATTTTGTTTGTTGTTTTACTGTATATTCTAGTAACTTCCCTGAAGTGGTGATCCATCTATTTGTATCATATCTATTTTATTTGCATGTTATTGTTTGGGTGTTTGATAAGGTCACCTAAAACCCGGTCTTCTTATTGAATCCGGTCGAGGATACCAGTTTTGAATCCGGTCATTGGTTCCCTTATTTCTTGGATCTGACGAAATCCAGTATCACTTATTTTAATGAATCCTGTAGGGATTATTTGGGTTACGCGAGACAGACCACTGGAAGATGATTAAACAGAGTAATAATAATCAGTTTGATACAACAAGTATAACTTGCGTATTGGAGAAAAAAAACTGGTGCTTCTGGCAGCTCCTACTATGACGGACGGCCGTACCTCTGGCACCCTGTTTACTTCTGGCACCCTGGTTAACCTCAGCACCCTGGTTTACCACCTGCGGTTTTAGGCACTTATGGATCACTGTACTGGGTATAGTTTTTCTAGTTTTTTTTTTCTACCTCCACCACAACACTGCTGTTTTTCATTATGGTTAACTATGGTCTGTAGTTCTTTGCTATTGCTTTACTGCCACCTTTGTGGAGTGGGGCTGTCTGTTGTTTTTAGTATCTGTGGGATGACCCCTGTGTCCTGGATGGTCTTTTGTTTCTTGCAGTATCCTGGATGAACTTTATGCTTCTCCTGTTTGATACATCTTAATTTTTTTTTTCTAACTCAGTGATGTGTCGGCTAAGACGTTCTCTTTCCTTCGTTGTGACATAATCATGTTTGTAAGAAGTTCGGTAACCCGTTTTCTTCTCTTGTTCCATATCCTACGTTCTCTTTCCTTAATGGTACATATTTAATACAAACTTTATATGCTTGTGTTCAGCTTTTCTAAGCACTTTTGAAGATTTAGTGTTCAAGTCTTGTTTCCCAGGATATGTCTGATAATTCTTGGTTCATTTTGTCCCAGTCATTTCTCTGTGTGGAAATTATTTTACATAATTTTCTTAAAGCTGTTGAAGTTAAATTTACTGAACGTCTTTTAAGATAAGATGGAGTTCCTTACTTCTGATATATAATAAAGTAGTTAGACTGTTGGGTTTAGTCCTGACTCTTTCTCTTCTACTTAAGCTCTTCCTCTCACCAGCTATTCTTCTTCTGTCCCCACTTCCCCCTCGCCCCTAGTGGGTCCTTACCTGAGAGTCTGAACTAACTAACTTACTTCTGAATTTATACTCGTGTGTACCTCTATGATGTCTGGATACATTGTTTTTGTGATTGTGTGTCTGATTAGTTCCGTGCTGTTTGTGAAGATCATATCCAGTGTTTTTTAATTTCTACTGGGATCAGTTATCTGTTGGTTCAATACAAACTTTTCACAAAGCCTCATTAATTCCCTGGTATGTACCTGTTGAGCCATGGTGCTTCTTGGAACTATTTCTGGTACAATGTTGTGATGAACTATCTTCCACTTTATATTTGGGAGGTTAAAATCTAACGAGGATAATATTTGGTGTGAGATCTTCTAGCCTTTCAAGGCAATTATCTACGTACCTTATCAGACCTGTTGATTCCTCAGTCGTTGCTGACAGTGGTTTATGTACTAGGATAATTGCCAGAGTCCTATTTTCTGCTTTAATACCTAGAACTTTTACTGTATCATTCAGTGGATTCAACAGTTCTGTGCAAAGGTATCTTAGTGTTACTTCTCCCTCTGACCTATTAACTGACACATCTATACATATTAGTTTTTTTTTTAATCATGGATCTAGGGTCTGTATGAATTATGGGTTTACCAGAGTATCGGTATTGGCAATTTTTATGGTATCGATATCAGTGAAAAAAAAAAACTGTCGATACCAGCCTATACTTTGAAAATGTAAATATTACACGTTTGCTTAAAAATATTAACACTTCCTCAAGATTGTCAGGGTTACTCTTTCTCACAGACACTCATAGTAGCGACTAGTGAAGAGGCAGGGCCAGGAGCTATGAATCAACCCCGTCCAGCCACAAATAGAGGAGTACTAGTCACTGCAGCCAATGCTCGTCTGGCAAATCTGAGTGATCTTTAGGACTAAACAATCTCATCCTGAGTGCTTTATACAACATATGCCACACCCATCTTAGAGTATGCAGCACCAGTATGGAACCCCATACCTGAGGAGATTGAAGAACCATGGGAGATATGATAACATACTCAGGAAGAATTGATAGGGTAGACAAGCAGAAACTTAGTGGCAGGCAACTGAAACTCGGGGACTCATCTGAAAGATCAAGACAGATGAATCACATTCCTTGTAAGATAATATACCTTTGAAGTGTTTCAAGAGTTTAGCTATTCTCGGAGCCCGGCCATGGGCTAGGCTCGTCTGGTGCTTGCCTGGTCTACCAGGCTGTTGCTGCTGGAGGCCCGCTGCCCCACATATCCATCACAGCCTGGTTGATCTGGCACCTGGTGAAGATACATGTCCAGTTTCCTCTTGAAGGCTTCTACACTTGTCCCAGCCGTGTTTCTGATATCTTCTGGTAAGATGTTGAATAGTCTGGGACCCCGGATGTTGATACAGTTCCGTTATTGTCCCCATCGCACCCCTGCTCCTCACTGGGTTTATTTACACTTCCTCCCATATCTCTCACTCCAGTATGTTATGACAGTGTGCAGATTTGGGACCAGGTCCTCGAGTACTTTCCAGGTATATATTATCATGTATATCTCTCTCCTCCGCTCCAATGAGTACAAGTTCAGGACTTGGCGTTCCGAGTAATTTAGGTGCTTTACTGGCTCAATGTTCCCAGTACGAGTACGAGAGAGTAGTAGAGTACTTGAATGGAAATGATTTCGTAAACAGTAATTAGCACAGGTTTAGAGATGGCAAATCTTGTTTTACTAACCTGCTGGAGATCCATAACATAATGACAGAAGTGATACAAGAGAGAGATGAGTAGCTTGCATACTCTTGGACTGCTAGAAAGCCTTTGATACTGTTCCTCACAAGAGACTAAGGTAAAAACTTGAAGTGCCTGCACGTATAACAGGGCATGTATTCTAGTGGATCAGAGTATCTTAGAAGAAGGAAAGAGATTGTCAAGGAAGAGAATGTCGGAATTAGGAAGAGTGATAAACAGGGGTCTACGAGGGTTGGTATTATCATCAATACTGTTTGATACCTGTGAATGAAATATAGATGTATCTCTGGTGACTATGTAAAACTAATGAGGATAAAAACCAATTGGGACAAAGAAAGGCTACAAATGGATCTGGACAAACTGCAAGATTTTTATCACTTAAATGTATACTTAAATTAAACCTCAGTAAATGCATGGTTATGAAGATTGGTGAAGGGGTAAGAAGACCATACACAGAGTACAAACAGACCCGGGGAACAGAGACCACAGAACTGAGAAAGACGTAGGTGCAGGCATATCGCTGGAGTTTACCTGGAGAGGGTTTCGGGGGTCAACGCCCCCGCGGCCAGGTCTGAGACCAGGCCTCATGGTGGATCAGGGTTTGATCAACCAGGCTGTTACTGCCGGCCGCACGCGAAATGACGTACGAACCACAGCCCGGTTGGTCAGGTACTGACTTTAGGTGCCTGACCAGTGCCTTCTTGAAGACAGCCAGGGGTCTGTTGGTAATCCCGCTAATGTAAGCTGGGAGGCAGTTGAATAGTCTTGGGCCCCGGACACTTATGGTGTTGTCTCTCAGTGTACTCGTGGCGCCCCTGCTTTTCATCGGGGAAATGTTGCATCTCCTGCCGAGTCTTTTGATTTCAATATGGAGGCATACATCAATGAAATAACTTTAGTAGCCAATGCTCCAGTTCTTGGGCTTTATGCAGAGTGCTTTATGCAGAGTGGCGTGCAGACGGAGGGGAGACGAAGGGGCGGTGGCCCCGGGCATACACATCAAGGAGTCTTTGGGGCATACGCATCAAGGAGTCTTTGGGGCATACGCATCCAGGAGTCTTTGGGGGCACACGCATCCAGGAGTCTTTGGGGGCACACGCATCCAGGAGTCTTTGGGGCACACGCATCCAGGAGTCTTTGGGGCACACGCATCCAGGAGTCTTTGGGGCACACGCATCCAGGAGTCTTTGGGGGCACACGCATCCAGGAGTCTTTGGGGGCACACGCATCCAGGAGTCTTTGGGGGCACACGCATCCAGGAGTCTTTGGGGGCACACGCATCCAGGAGTCTTTGGGGGCACACGCATCCAGGAGTCTTTGGGGGCACACGCATCCAGGAGTCTTTGGGGCACACGCATCCGGGAGTCTTTGGGGCACACGCATCCGGGAGTCTTTGGGGGCACACGCATCCGGGAGTCTTTGGGGCACACGCATCCGGGAGTCTTTGGGGCACACGCATCCGGGAGTCTTTGGGGGCACACGCATCCGGAGTCTTTGGGGGCACACGCATCCGGAGTCTTTGGGGCACACGCATCCGGGAGTCTTTGGGGCACACGCATCCGGGAGTCTTTGGGGGGCTTTACACGCATCCGGGAGTCTTTGGGGGCACACGCATCCGGGAGTCTGGGCAATCGGTCTTTGGGGCACACGCATCCGGGAGTCTTTGGGGGCACACGCATCCGGGAGTCTTTGGGGGCACACGCATCCGGGAGTCTTTGGGGGCACACGCATCCGGGAGTCTTTGGGGGCACACGATCCGGAGTCTTGGGGCACACGCACCGGGTCTTTGGGGGCACACGCATCCGGGAGTCTTTGGGGGCACACGCATCCGGGAGTCTTTGGGGGCACACGCATCCGGGAGTCTTTGGGGGCACACGCATCCGGGAGTCTTTGGGGGCACACGCATCCGGGAGTCTTTGGGGCACACGCATCCGGGAGTCTTTGGGGCACACGCATCCGGGAGTCTTTGGGGGCACACGATCCGGGAGTCTTTGGGGGCACACGCATCCGGGAGTCTTTGGGGCACACGCATCCGGGAGTCTTTGGGGGCACACGCATCCGGGAGTCTTTGGGGGCACAGCATCCGGGAGTCTTTGGGGGCACACGCATCCGGGAGTCTTTGGGGGCACACGCATCCGGGAGTCTTTGGGGGCACATCGCATCCGGGAGTCTTTGGGGCACACGCATCCGGGAGTCTTTGGGGGCACACGCATCCGGGAGTCTTTGGGGCACACGCATCCGGGAGTCTTTGGGGGCACACTGCAGATCCGGGAGTCTTTGGGGGCACACGCATCCGGGAGTCTTTGGGGGCACACGCATCCGGGAGTCTTTGGGGGCACACGCATCCGGGAGTCTTTGGGGGCACACGCATCCGGGAGTCTTGGGGCACACGCATCCGGGAGTCTTTGGGGCACACGCATCCGGAGTCTTTGGGGGCACACGCATCCGGGAGTCTTGGGGCACACGCATCCGGGAGTCTTTGGGGCACACGCATCCGGGAGTCTTTGGGGCACACGCATCCGGGAGTCTTTGGGGGCACACGATCCGGGAGTCTTTGGGGCACACGCATCCGGGAGTCTTTGGGGCACACGCATCCGGGAGTCTTTGGGGGCACACGCATCCGGGAGTCTTTGGGGGCACACGCATCCGGGAGTCTTTGGGGGCACACGCATCCGGAGTCTTTGGGGGCACACGCATCCGGGAGTCTTTGGGGCACACGCATCCGGGAGTCTTTGGGGCACACGCATCCGGAGTCTTTGGGGCACACGATCCGGGAGTCTTTGGGGCACACGCATCCGGAGTCTTTGGGGCACACGCATCCGGAGTCTTTGGGGCACACGATCCGGGAGTCTTTGGGGCACACGCATCCGGAGTCTTGGGGCACACGCATCCGGAGTCTTTGGGGCACACGATCCGGGAGTCTTTGGGGGCACACGCATCCGGGAGTCTTTGGGGCACACGATCCGGGAGTCTTTGGGGCACACGCATCCGGGAGTCTTTGGGGCACACGCATCCGGGAGTCTTTGGGGCACACGCATCCGGGAGTCTTTGGGGGCACACGCATCCGGGAGTCTTTGGGGCACACGCATCCGGAGTCTTGGGGCACACGATCCGGGAGTCTTTGGGGGCACACGCATCCGGGAGTCTTTGGGGGCACACGCATCCGGGAGTCTTTGGGGGCACACGATCCGGGAGTCTTTGGGGGCACACGCATCCGGGAGTCTTTGGGGGCACACGCATCCGGGAGTCTTTGGGGGCACACGCATCCGGGAGTCTTTGGGGGCACACGCATCCGGGAGTCTTTGGGGCACACGCATCCGGGAGTCTTTGGGGCACACGCATCCGGGAGTCTTTGGGGCACACGCATCCGGGAGTCTTTGGGGGCACACGCATCCGGGAGTCTTTGGGGGCACACGCATCCGGGAGTCTTTGGGGGCACACGCATCCGGGAGTCTTTGGGGGCACACGCATCCGGGAGTCTTTGGGGGCACACGCATCCGGGAGTCTTTGGGGGCACACGCATCCGGGAGTCTTTGGGGGCACACGCATCCGGGAGTCTTTGGGGCACACGCATCCGGGAGTCTTTGGGGGCACACGCATCCGGGAGTCTTTGGGGCACACGCATCCGGGAGTCTTTGGGGGCACACGCATCCGGGAGTCTTTGGGGCACACGCATCCGGGAGTCTTTGGGGGCACACGCATCCGGGAGTCTTTGGGGCACACGCATCCGGAGTCTTTGGGCACACGCATCCGGGAGTCTTTGGCACGATCCGGAGTCTTGGGGCCACACGCATCCGGGAGTCTTTGGGGCCACACGCATCCGGGAGTCTTTGGGGGCACACGCATCCGGGAGTCTTTGGGGCCACACGCATCCGGGAGTCTTTGGGGCACACGCATCAGGGAGTCAACGCCACCGCGGCCCGGTCTGTGACCAGGCCTCATGTTGGACCAGAGCCTGATCAACCAGGCTGTTACTGCTGGCCGCACACAGTCCAACGTACGAACCACAGCCCGGCTGATCAGGTACCGACTTGAGGTGCCTGTCCAGTGCCTGCTTGAAGACAGCAAGGGGTTTGTTGGTAATCCCCTTGATGTATGCTGGGAGGCAGTTGAACAATCTTGGGCCCCTGACACTTATTGTGTTGTCCCTTAATGTGCTAGTGGCACCCCTGCTCTTCATTGGTGGGAAGTTACATCGCCTGCCGAGTCTTTTGCTTTCGTAGGGAGTGATTTTTGTGTGCAAGTTTGGTACTAAGCCCTCGAGAATTTTCCATGTGTATATAATAATGTATCTCTCCCGCCTGCGTTCTAGAGAGTACAGGTTTAGGAACTTCAAGCGTTCCCAGTAGTTGAGGTGGTTTATCGCACTTATGCGTGCGGTGAAGGTTCTCTGCACATTTTCAAGGTCAGCAATTTCACCCGCCTTGAAAGGTGCAGTTAGTGTGCAGCAATATTCCAGCATAGATAGAACAAGCGATCTGTAAAGTGTCAACATGGGCTTGGCATCTGTAGTTTTGAAGGTTCTCATTATCCATCCTGTCATTTTTCGAGCAGATGCAATTGCTACTTTGTTATGGTCCTTGAAGGTGAGATCCTCTGACATGATCACTCCCAGGTCGTTGACATTAGTTTTTCGCTCTATTGTGTGGTTGGAATTAGTTTTGTACTCCAATGAGATTTTAATTTCTTCACGTTTTTCCGTATCTTAGTAATTGAAATTTCTCATCATTGAACTTCATATTGTTTTCTGCAGCCCATTTAAAGATTTGGTTTATGTCTGCTTGGAGTCTTGCAGTGTCTTCAACGGTGGACACTGTCATACAGATTCGGGTGTCATCTGCAAAGGAAGACCCAGCACTGTGGCTTATATCCCTGTCAATGTCCGATATGAGGATGAGGAATAGGATGGGAGCAAGTACTGTGCCTTGTGGAACAGAGCTTTTCACAGTAGCTGCCTCAGACTTTACTCTGTTGACTACTACTATTTGTGTTCTACATGTTAAGAAATTATAGATCCATCTACCAACTTTTCCTGTTATTCCTTTATCACGCATTTTGTGTGCTATTACACCATGGTCACATTTGTCAAAGGTTTTGCAAAATCTGTGTATATAACATCTGCATTCTGTTTGTCTTCTAGAGCATCCAGGACCTTGTCGTAGTGGTCCAGTAGTTGGGACAGACAGGAGCGGCCTGCTCTAAACCCATGCTGTCCTGGGTTGTGCAATTGATGGGTATCTAGATGGGTGGCGATCTTGCTTCTTAGAACCCTTTCAAAGATTTTTATGATATGGGACGTTAGCGCAATTGGTCTGTAGTTCTTTGCTATTGCTTTACTGCCCCCTTTGTGGAGCGGGGCTATGTCTGTTGTTTTTAGTAGCTGCGGGACGATCCCAGTGTCCATGCTCCCTCTCCATAGGATGTTAAAAGCATGTGATAGGGGCTTCTTGCAGTTCTTGATGAACACGGAGTTCCATGAGTCTGGGCCTGGAGCGGAGTGCATGGGCATGTCATTTATTGCCTTTTCGAAGTCATTTGGCGTCGTGGTGATGTCAGAAAGGCATGCGTCTGTCAAGTTCTGTGGCACTCTCATAAAAAAATCATTTAGTTTAGTTAGTTTGATATCTTTATTATGCACCCCATACCCATCCTGTGGGCGGTAGTTAAAAGATTACAGAGGTACATAATGGGTCCAGGGACTGGACCTCAAAGTTTGATAGCTGAGCAAGTTACAAAGGTTTTCGATTTTCAGTCTGGTTAGCGGCTCGCTAAAAACTGAGTCATACTGGGACTTAAGTAACTCACTCATTTCCTTGCTGTCATCTGTGTAGGACCCATCCCGTTTAAGTAGGGGCCCAATACTGGATGTTGTTCTCGACTTTGATTTTGCATAGGGAAAGAAATACTTAGGGTTTCTTTCAATTTCATTTATGGCTTTTAGTTCTTCCCGTGTCTCTTGATTCCTGTAAGATCGAGGAGTCTTTGGGGCATATGCATCGAGGGGTTGGCCCCGGGCATCATCAGACCTCTACACGCCACTGGCTTTATGAGTGTTAAGTAACGGGTGCTAGATTTCTTATGCGTTTTGAACTGAAGCTCCAGGTCCCATTGAAGGTCGAGTTGGAGATCATAGCTACAGCTACCATGCCTCTTGAGGGTTTTGAGGTACAGTGACAGCCCGTGGCTGAGTAGGCAACGCTCTTATATCACACACCGAGTGTCTGTGGTTCAATCCCTGGCAGGATAGAAACATAATTACTGTATAATCTTTATTTCAGCATGACACATTGTACAGAGGTGGGTGACATTTAGATGTGCATGCAGGAAGCCCATTCATATACAGTGCATTTCGGTCATGTTTCATACCTGTTGTCCCTGTTCACCTAGCAGTAAGTAGGTACTTGGGTGTTAAGATTTTGTTTGAAATTTTAATCCTGTAGGGTTAGCCACCCAGGATAACCCAGGGAAGTCAGTGTCATCGAGGACTGTCTTTTATTTAAAATGTGGTCCTCGATCGTGTACCCCAGGATGCGACCCACACCAGTTGACTAACGCCTAAAACAAAAGTTTATTTCTTTGTAAAGGTTTACAATGTGTGTTTACATTTCATAATTTGATTGGTACAAAGCCCAGGTACCTACTTGCTTGCTACGTGAACGGGACAACAGGTGTAAGGAAACGAACCTAATATTTCCACCTTTGCCAGGGCGTTACCTACTGGGCCACGAGCCTGGTAGGCCCATTGGTGTGGGTGGCATCCTGGGGAACGAGATTGAAAGACCACAATGGAAATAAGACACAATCCTCGATGCACTAACTTTCTTAGGTTATCCTGGGTGGAAAACACTCCGGGTTAAAAATCCCAACAAATTTTATGTTATCCCTACAGTACAGGGAAATAGTAATGGAATTCTGATATGAACTAGCCACTTCGGTGGCAAAATCTAAAATCCTCCCTCAGATCATGCAGTGATCGAAACACATCTGGTATTACATGTCACCATTACTACACTATGCTATATCTTCCACGATTGCTACACTATTCTTCACCATCACCATCCAGTGGCTTTATCATTTGAATTATTAAAGTCAGTGCTTGGCAAAACGTCCAGGCATTGCACGTCTAATTCTTCATAGTGCCAGTATTGTATACCATTGTTGAATGGTTACAATAAACTAGTTACAATAAAAGGTGTGTTATATAAATATTCATGAGTACTGTATTTAAAGAATTTAGGCTGAGAGACTTACCCTAGGATGTGATTCACAGCAGGGACTTATAAAGTCACCATTCATAACACAGGAGAATATAAATCTTGGTACAGTGTTTCAGACTGGCATGGTGGGCTACCCTGAGGCCCTGACTGATCCATCATACTGTGGTCAAGTGCTGGTGCTGACTTATCCACTGGTGGGTAATTATGGCGTCCCAGACACCACCCAGCTGGACCAATATGGCCTTCCCAAGTAAGTAAATATTTTCAACCATTTTTCTTTCCCCTCTTCTTGTATGATCACGTTTATTGTATGTACTTGCAATTTGTATAGGTCATTTCCACCATCTTCTTTCTTCAAGAAAGTATTTTACAGATTCGAATAATTAGATACAGAATCTTTAAACTCATGTGGACCATAAAGTGCTTGGAGTATGTCATATAATTGGATTTGATCCAAGGAAGGAAGAAAGGAAAAGATATTTTCAAACCCTTGGATCAAGAGTAATTCACATTACAGCATTCCCCTTTGAAGGGACATATCATATAAAGATTCTTCTATGCCAAGGATAGTTTTTTTTTTATTTTGAACCCAAACTAACATAGTACCCGATACAACCATCCTGAATAATATAATATAATAATAATAATCATATATTTTGTTTCAGCATGATACATGGTTGTACAAGAGAGATTGAATGACATTGGGTATACATGTACATGCTGAAAGCCCCTGGTATATGCAGAGCATTTCAGGCAAACTTAAGACTAACTTAAGATTAAGAGGTCAATAACAGTATGTAGTTGTAAATTTAAGAGTTTACAATGAATACAAGATACGTACATAATTGAATATCGTATTGGTTCTTTCTATATGTCTAATAATTGTAATGGAGAGAATTTACAGGGTTGGGAAGGTTACAGATCCTTCGAGATGCTAATCTTACAGAGTCTGACCAACCTCAGTGACCAAATCCTTATACTACGTTAGTGCAAGGTTATTCCATTATTGTACTAGTCCCTATACTATCACTTCCCGGATAGTAACTGCTACCTCACTATCTCAAATTTCTCACAGTTGATTGTGTGACTTATTTTGTATTTCTTGTATTAGAAGCAACTACCTCATTGTATATGTAACTTATTTTATATATATCTTTTTTCTTTAATTGCAATTATTTGCTATATATTTTTTAATACATATTTACCATTACCATTTTCCAACCTTAACTATATACAGTATTAGTAATCACTTTATTTACTTAAAATTTTATTAAAACCGTTTTTACTATTAATCCACTATACTTTGTACAATTAATCTCTATATTCTCTTAAATAGTACTTTACATTCATTTACCTCTTATTGTCTTTTATAAACTCTAAAATTTCAACCAGTGCAATATTGGATTCAAATAATTGTCCAAAACAAGTAAATACTAGTCATAGTAATTATTCCAACCATTTCATTAGCCAGTTCAATTCGTAAATCATCAACATTGTAAAAATATCCTATATCTCTGTGAAAAATTGTTTAAAATTGTAATAATCCAATAGTTAGTAAGAATAATTAATCTAGTATCATATTGTTAAATTTAGCATATTCCATTGTTCTTAAGTCTAGTTATAGAATCACACTAAATCTTAGGATTACAGGCATTCATCCTGACATCAACCTATTATTAAATGACTTACATGATTCCAATAGCAACACAGCAGATCAAGCAAAGACATTACTCAGAGCCAACAATAACATAACTATCTTTAATTACCTGGAGTATAGTACCTGGAGAGAGTTCCAGGGTCAACGCCCCTACGGCCCGGTCTATGACCAGGCCTCATGTTGGATCAAAGCCTGATCAACCAGGCTGTTACTGCTGGCCGCACGCAGTCCAACGTACGAACCACAGCCTGGCTGGTCAGGTACCAACTTTAGGTGCCTGTCCAGTGCCTGCTTGAAGACAGCCAGGGGTTTGTTGGTAATCCCCCCGATGTATGCTGGGAGGCAGTTGAACAGTCTTGAGCCCCTGACACTTATTGTGTTGTCTCTCAACGTGCTAGTGGCACCCCTGCTTTTCATTGGGGGGATGTTACATCGCCTGCCAAGTATTTTGCTTTCGTAGGGAGTGACTCTCGTGTGCAAGTTTGGTACTAATCTCTCGAGAATTTTCCACTTGTATATAATAATGTATCTCCCGCCTGCGTTCTAGGGAGTACAGGTTTAGGAACTTCAAGCGTTCCCAGTAATTGAGGTGGTTTATCGCAGTTATGCATGCCGTGAAGGTTCTCTGCACATTTTCAAGGTCAGCAATTTCACCAGCCTTGAAAGGTGCAGTTAGTGTGCAGCAATATTCCAGCCTAGATAGAACAAGCGACCTGAAAAGTGTCAATATGGGCTTGGCATCTTTGGTTTTGAAGGTTCTCATTATCCATCCTGTCATTTTTCTAACAGATGCGATTGCTACAGTGTTATGGTCCTTGAAGGTGAGATCCTCTGACATGATCACTCCCAGGTCTTAGACATTAGTTTTTCGCTCTATTGTGTGGTTGGAATTTGTTTTGTACTCCGATGAGCTTTTAATTTCTTTACGTTTTCATATCTGAGTAATTTAAATTTCTCATCATTGAACTTCATATTGTTTTCTGCAGCCCATTTAAAGATTTGGTTTATGTCTGCTTGGAGTCTTGCAGTGTCTTCAATGGTGGTCACTGTCATAAAGATTCGGGTGTCATCTGCAAAGGAAGACACGGCACTGTGGCTTATATCCCAGTCTGTCCGATATGAGGATGAGGAACAGGATGGGAGCGAGTACTGTGCCTTGTGGAACAGAGCTTTTCACTGTAACCGCCTCAGACTTTACTCTGTTGACTACTACTCTTTGTGTTCTACTTGTTATGAAATTATAGATCCATCTACCCACTTTTCCTGTTATTCCTTTATCACGCATTTTGTGTGCTATTACACCATGGTCACACTTGTCAAAGGCTTTTGCAAAGTCTGTGTATATAACATCTGCATTCTGTTTGTCTTCTAGAGCATCCAGAACCTTGTTGTAGTGGTCCAGTAGTTGGGACAGACAGGAGCGACCTGCTCTAAACCCATGCTGCCCTGGGTTTTGTAATTGATGGGTATCTAGATGAGTGGCGATCTTACTTCTTAGAACCCTTTCAAAGATTTTTATGATAAGGGACGTTAGCACTATTGGTCTGTAGTTCTTTGCTATTGCTTTACTGCCCCCTTTGTGGAGTGGGGCTATGTCTGTTGTTTTTAGTAACTGTGGGACGACCCCAGTGTCCATGCTCCCTCTTTGAGCAAACATTATGATGACCTCACAGCTCTACTCCAATCCCTACAGACCAATATGTCAATCATCACACTCACTGAGACCTGGCTAAAGCCTGGTATTACAGATGTCTATTCCATCCCAGGTTACACATATATACACAACTGTAGGACAGATGAGCAAGGGGGTGGAATAGCTATACAGTGGTCCCTCGGTTTTCGCCGAAAATTAGTTCCAGAATGCTGCTCAAGTGCCATTACCGAACGAATTTACTTCCTTAAGAAATAATGTCACGTAGGTTAGTCTATTTCAGACCCCCAAAAATACACTTGCAACAGCACTTACGAAAATACACTTACATAAATGTTCGAGTTTGGAGATGCAC
Source organism: Cherax destructor (assembly GCA_009830355.1). NCBI lineage: Eukaryota > Metazoa > Arthropoda > Malacostraca > Decapoda > Parastacidae > Cherax > Cherax destructor. The sequence goes on from WNWK01022216.1 coordinate 24,294, forward strand.
GAAAACCGAGGGACCACTGTACAGTGGACCCCCGCCTAATGAGCAAAATTCATTCCAGAAGCCTGCTCAAGTGCCATTACCGAACGAATTTACTCCCTTAAGAAAAAATGTCAAGTAGGTTAGTCAATTTCAGACCCCCAAAAATACACTTACAAAAGCACCCACAATATTATACTTACATAATTGTATGATTTCCGGGGTGCTCGTTAGGCAGGGGTCCACTGTATATTACTCAGATCAACTTGAATGTATCAATAACTCTTGCACAAGGGATAAGCATGGATAATATATTATAGCTAAATTTAAATCAAAAGACCTGCAAAAACCCCTCACAGTGATAAACATCTACAGACTACCACTTCAGTGAAAAATTAGGGAACCTGATAACTGATGCACACATGAACAAAGACCATTTGCTGCTCACAGGAGATTTCAACATAAATCTCCTACATGACCAGGACCCACAGGTAACAGAATTCGCAAACACTATGAGCAACTAGTTGTTACTACCAACAATATCAAACCCTACAAGAATCTCTGAGACTAGTATCTCATTATTAGACCACATCTGGACTAACACAACCCCTGTGGTTTAGCGCTTCTATTTGATTATAATAATAATAATCTGGACTAACACTATATCCCCTCTAAAATCAGGCATAATCATAGACAACACCACAGACCACTACCCTACCTTTCTCATAACCAACCTAGGTAATTTGCCCCAAGATATTGCAAAAGTTACCTTCAGATTACATAACGAGTCAGCTGTTAATAACTTTATAACAGCTATGATTAACATCGGCTGGAATAATGAGTTAGAAACATATTCAGATACTAATGAATGCATCAATAATTTCCTTAAAAAAAAACACCACCTCTTAACAAACATTGCCCTAAAAAACTAAACAGATCACAGCTAAGAGACTCAACAATCCCTGCTAACACCCAGCATCCTTAAATCCATTAACAAAAGGCACCAATATGAAAAACAATACAGAAGGGGTCTAATAACCAGAGAACAATCCAAATGCTACTCATCAATCCTTACCAGCCTGATAAGGTGGTCAAAAAAATTGTATTATGAGAACAGACTACATAACATAAAAGGTGATATGAAAAAGACCTGGAGAACCCTATCTGCAATTCTAGGAAATAAAAAGATATCCAAGAACAATACCATCAAATTATCAAAAACAGATGAACCCCTACTCTCACCAACTGAGACAGCAAACAGACTTAATGTTTTCTTCTCCACCATAGGAAAGAATCTAGCGAGTAAAATCCCAAGCTCGAACACCCATCCAACAGACTACCTCACCAACACCTACCCTGATACAGTGGACCCTCGGTTAACGAAATTAATCCGGTCCAGGAGCTATTACTTAATCTGAATCTTTCGTTATCTGAAACCTTATTTCCCATAAGAAATAATGTAAATACAATTAATTCGTTCCACAAAAAAATAATCACTCAAAATAAAAAAAAATAACATTTACTTACCTTTATTGAAGAGACTTGCAGGCATCTGGAAGATATAGATGATGATTGGAGCAGGGTGTTAGTGGTTGGAAGGGGAATCCCCCTCCAAAAGGACTTCAGGTAACAAGTCCCTCTCTGGGGTTACTTCCCTTCTTGGTCTTTTAATGCCACTAGGACCAGCTTGAGTCACTAGACCCCTGCCTGGTAAAGTAACTGTCCACAGTCCTCTGTTTCTGGCGACTCTTCAACACTTTTCTGAAGTAAAACATGGCTCTGTCACTGAAGTGGTTGCACAGAAGGCTCATTTCAGCTTGCTCAGGGTGGTATCTTTCAACAAATGTCTGCAACTCATTCCACTTTGTACACATCTCCTTAAGCACTGAAGAAGGCACCTCCTTATCTCTCTCTCTCTCCTCCTTTGAAGCAATAACCTCAGCTGTGGTTTGTTGCTGTTCCAGATGAAGCTCTTGCAGCTCTTCAGTTGTTAGCTCTACCCTGTGCTCCTCCACCAACTCTTCCACATCCTCACCACTCACCTCCAACCCCAGGCTGTTCCCCAATTCCACAATATCTTCCACAACATGTTCCACAACAGGCACAGGGTCGTCAGGGTCAGGGTCAGCCTCAAATCCTTCAAAATTCCTCTCTTGGACACAATCCAGCCACAGGGGTCTCCAAGCAGAGTTCAGAGTCCTGGAAGTCACTTCCTCCCAAGCCTTACCTATAAGGCCTATGCAATGCACGATATTGAGGTGTTCTTTCCAGAACTCTCTTAGGGTTAATTCAGAGTCATTGGTCATATTAAAGCACCTCTGAAACAGTGCTTTGGTGTACAGTTTCTTGAAGTTGGAAATGACCTGCTGGTCCATGGGTTGGATGAGAGGAGTGGTGTTAGGAGGCAAGAACTTCACTCTGATGAAATTTATGTTGTCAGGCAACAACTCTTGCAAGTTGTGAGGATGAGCAGGAGCATTGTCCAGTAGCAGGAGGCACTTGAGTGGCAATTTCTTTTCCAGGAGTTATTTCTTCACACTAGGGCCAAACACTCCAGTCATCCATTCCTTGAAAATCTCCGTAGTGACCCATGCCTTGGTGTTAGCTTTCCAATGCACACACAATTTATTATTGTCAACACTGTGTTTCCTGAAAGGTCTGGAATTTTCTGCGTGATGCACCAGTAAAGGCTTCACTTTAAAATCACCACTGGCATTGGCACACATCATAAGAGTTAGCCTGTCTTTCATAGGCTTGTGTCCTGGCTGTGCCTTTTCCTCCTGAGTAATGTAGGTCCTGTTGGTCATTTTCTTCCAAAACAGGCCTGTTTCATCACAATTAAACACTTGCTGGGGGAGGAATTGTTCAGCCTCTACGAACCCCTTGAATTCGTGCACAAATTTTTCAGCTGCACGTTTGTCTGAGCTGGCTGCCTCACCATGCCTCACAACATTGTGTATGCCACTACGTTTCTTAAACTTCTCAAACCAGCCTTTGCTGGCTTTAAAATCACTCCTCACCACTGGTTGCAGGCATTGTCTTCACAAGATCTGCATGCAACTTCCTTGCCTTCTCACAAATTATCGCCATAGAAATACTATCACCCGCTCTGTTTTTCATGGATCCACACCAACAACAACATCTCAACCTCATCCACTGTTTTCGATCTTTGTTTCGTTAACAAATTAACCCCTTTTGCAACATTAGCTTCCTTGATCTCATTTCTCTGTGCCAGGATAGTGCCGATAGTAGATGGATTTTTCTTGTACATCCTGGCAAGATCACTCAGACGTACACCACTCATATTTTTCTATGATTTCCTTCTTCAGTTCGATGGTGTTCCTCACTCTCTTTACCACAGGGGTGCCACTAGGAAGCTTCTTTGAACCCATGGTGACTTATTTCACAGTGGCAATAACTAAACCACCAAAAAAGACACCAAATATATTGTGAATCTTTGAAAGAGCGCGCTAGGTAATGTTCTCTCAATGGTAAACAATGCTTCACTGGCGTCCTGCGCTTGCGCGGAGCAGGCGAACACTTCTAATACCTTTCGGTAACCGAGGAATTTTTTGCTAACCGATTACGAAAAAAGCTTTCGGTTTCCGAAGCTTTCGTTAACAGGACCTTTTGTTAACCGAGGGTCCACTGTACACTATTCCTAGCTCCTACCAATCCAATAAAAGTCTCGCTCATAATCAACACCCTTAAAAACAAGGCAGGAGACATAAACAGCTTACCACCTTTTATGTACAAAAAAGCTTCACAGGTACTGTTGCCAATTATTGCAACACTCTTCAATAAATCCATTGAAACCGCTACCTTCCCATCAATTCTCAAAATAGCAAGGATCACCCCGATCCACAAAGGAGGTGATCAAACAGACTTGAATAACTATAGACCAATATCTAATTTACCACTGCTTTCTAAAATCTTCGAAAAATTAATTCATAGACAGATCTATTCCTACCTTGTCTCACACAACGTACTCAACCCCTGTCAGTTTGGATTCAGGACCAACAAGAGCACAAATGATGCCATTATACACATGCTAGAGTTAATATACACTGCACTTGAGAAGAAAGAAGTCCCACTGGGAATCTTCATTGATCTACACAAAGCTTTTGATACAGTCGACCATGATTTACTGCTCACAAAATTAGCACACTATGGTATAAGGGGCACTCACTCAACTACCTAAAGTCATACCTTAATAACAGAAGCCAATATGTGTGTGTACACAAATGGAGCGAACTCTTCCACACACAAATTACAGTCGGAGTCCCTCAAGGAAGTGTACTGGGTCCACTCCTATTCCTCCATTTACATCAATGACCTACCGAATGTATCACAACTACTCAAACCCATATTATTTGCAGATGATGCAACGTATGTCTTCTCTCACCTAAATCCAGTCATACTGGCCAACACTGTTAATGCCGAATTACAGAAAATATCAACATGGATGATGACTAACAAGCTTACTCTCAATACTGACAAGACCTATTTCATACAGTTTGGAAGCAAAGCAACAAATGTTCCACTTAACATAACGCTCAATGGTTCACCCATCACAAGACTCAGAGGGAAAATTCCTAGGAATCCACATTGACAGTAGCCTTAAATTCCAAACACACATACAACAAATTTCCAAGAAAATTTCAAAGACAGTGGGCATATTATCAAAGATACGCAACTCTGTGCCTCAGCTCTCCTTGCACTATATCACTCACTCTTCTATCCTTCTCACCTATGGAATCTGTGCATGGGGATCAACAACATTAAATCACCTTAGACCACTCATAACCCAGCAAAAGGCTGCAGTCAGAATAACAAATTCCCACTCTAGACAGCATACTCCGCCAATATTCAAAAGCCTAAAACTACTCACCATAAAGAACATTCACACTTATTCTTGTGCCTACTACATATATAAAACTCTACACTCTAATATAAACCCTCCGCTCAAAATTCTCCTCACCAACTTTAATAGGACCCATGACCACAACACAAGTCACAGATCACTTTTTGATATACCCCATGTCCATATCAACCTATGTAAAAATTCTATGCACATAAAGGGCCCCAGAATCTGGAATTCATTTCCAGTAAATGGCATTTTGATAACCTTGTCTGAAAATCATTTTAAGACTCCTCAAAAATCACCTACTCACCCTAAACTAAATACTCATACTGTAAATTACTTTAAAAAATGCTCAATGTTGTTTTCCTTAAGAAAATTTCAATTTTTATTATTAATTACCATCCTACTAAACACTTGTTACAATGTAATATCATCATATTGTAATTTGAACAATGTAATATCACCATATTGTAATTTGAACAATCTAATATTTAAATAAAACGAACTTAATAAATTTCTCTAATATTATGTACAGTAGACCCTCATTTAGTACGCCTTTATGTTGCGCGTTTTGGGTATTACATGATTGAAGAATTGCGGCACATTTTTATCTAACACGACGTAAACCTTATATTACACGATTCGCTGGAGGGGAAAAAATTTTGAGCACGCGGTCGCCTGCGGTGGGTTAAACCATTGAGTCAGTGGGGGAGTTTTACTCTATCCCCAGCCACCTTCACCCACCCACGCATCCCTCCCAGCGTTCAGTTTGGTTCATACGCGTGCAGGACGACAATAATCGGGAAGCTCGCTGTGTTTATTTACATACATTTTCTCATTTTCATTGCATTTTGATAAATCTGCCAAGCAATCATGGCACCCAGTAAGCATACAAGTGTTCCAGCAAGTGACAAGAAAAGGTTTAAGCGTTCAAGTCTAGGAATTACAAAGAAAATCGAGATATTAGATAAGCTTAAGAGTGGCTCACGTGTGGTGGATATAGTGAGGGCCTATGGCCTTAATAAAGAGTCAGTTCGTACAATTAGGAAGAATGAGGCGAATATACGAGCTTGTGTAATGAATAACCCAAAATGTGACCTCATGAAAAGAATGACACGTAGGTCCCAACAAGTAAATAAAACAGAAAACTTGTTGCTTGAGTGGATCGAACAGAAAACAAAGAAAGGTGCACCACTTAATTTCATCTTAATTAGGGAAAAGGCCTTACAGTTGTTTAAAGCAGTGTGTGATAAGGAAGAAAGGCCTGAAAACGAGTGTGTGTTTTGCGCAGGCTGGTTCCAGAACTTTAAGTTTCATAATAAGTTACATAAGTTTTCTGGTGAAAGTGCTTCAGCTGATCATACAGCAGCAAGTACAGTGGACCCTCGGTTAGCGATATTAATCCGTCCCAGAGGGCTTATCTGTAACCAAAAATATCGTTATCCGATTCTATTTTCCACATAAGAAATAATGGAAATAAAATTAATCCGTTCCAGACTTACAAAAGTAGTAAAATAAAATATTTTTTTACAACATAAGACATGCATTTATGTACACACAAGTTTATGAACAATAAAGAAATACATGTAAATATAGTACAATAACATGTCACTTATATTTATTGAAGAGTTGTTGATGTGTGGAAGACGGGAGGAGGGGAAAGGATGGAGTACTATGCTAGTGTTTGGAAGGGGAATCCCCTTCCATTAACACTGCAGGTGGCAAGTTCTTTTCTGGGGTTACTGGCCTTTTTCTTTTAATGCCACTAGGACCAGCTTGAGAGTCACTGGACCCCTCTCTAACAAAAAATGTCCAGGGAGCTCTGTGTCTGGCGATTCTTTAAAACATCCCTGAAATAGGACACCACAGTGTCACATTACAAGTTGCCAGCACGACCTGCAACAGCATGGTTAGGGTGATATTCATCCATAAAGCCTTGCACCCTGCTCCACATTCCACAAATCTCCTTAATCACTGAAGAAGGCACCTTCTTCCATCTGTTCCACCTCCTCCTCCTCTGAACCATTGTCCTGACCTGTGGTCTGTTGTTGCTGTTGAAGCTCTTGCAGATCTTCAGTGGTTTGCTCTTCATTCCTCTTTAAGGGGGCTCCTTGTCGCGGTAAAGAGGCTATCGGTCTGAGGAATTGGACCTCTTGGTCTTCTTCCTCAGACCGAACCTAATTACCTCCCAATCCCCCCTCCCCTTTCCCATCTTCCCCATCCTCCCTTTTCCTTTTCCTCCTCCTCCTCATCCCTCCCTTATTTCCTTCCTATTTTTATCCTGGGAGCTTCTCTCCACAGGCATTCTAGTTCCTAGGTAGGGGGAAGGGTACCGTCGTCCAATCCCATTCCGTTGAGGTTCTTGGCGGTGGTGTAGTTTGCCGTGGAATCTGGATCGCCTGGGGATGTCCCGATCCCTCTCCGGTCTCCCTGGGGGTGGCCTTGGGTATCTTTCAGGCGACGGGTGTATCTCTGGAGGCCACCTTTCGGATTCCGGGGGTGGTGGCCGAAGGCGGTATGCTTTGTGGCGGATATCCGGCCGCCCTCTCTTTTGTCCGCTGAGGTGGCTCGGTGGATGTGAGGTTGCTATCCCGGATTGTTGGTTTACTGGCATGAAGGGTAGGGTATGGCACGGGTTCCATGCAGCATCTGCACTACTTGCGGTGTTGAGGTCTTCTTGGGCGCGGAGGGGGATTTATGCCCCTTTCATTCCTCCTAGGAGCTATTCCTCCACGTTCCCCCCTTTTTTTATTCTTTTTTTTATTTTTATTTTCTTTTCTTTCTTTTTTTTTCTTAAAAACAAAAAGAAAGAAGTAACCTAACCATGGATGCCCTAATCTGTGAACCTACCCCCGGGCCCCTTGATACCACACCTAGTTCTGACCTTACCTCGTTAATGGACAACTCTTTGGACAACCCTAATACCCCTGTACCTCTTGCTGGTGCCGGTTCGTCACCTGCTTTAGGTACCAGGGACCCGACTGGCCCTTTCGATACGTCTGACCTTTGCTATTCTCTGACCTTGATTCCGGCTTCTCCCTTAACGGTGCAGCAATTTTTGAATTGCCCGCCCGTCACACGTCGGACCACCCCCGGTCCCGCGCACAAACAACCACGACCCTTACATGACGATTCGACACTTCCTTCTCGTTCGTCTCAGAAACGACTATCTCGTCGCGCACTCCCCTTAGACACTTTGTTTCACACTACTAATAACAAAAAAGGCACAATACCGTGACTGGAACAATACACACACAACCTGCACATATAAAAGAGAGGAGCTTACGACGACGTTTCGGCCCGACTTGGACCATTTACACAGTCACACTAACACACAGAGACAGAGGAAGGGTATTTATAGGCAGGCAGACAGGGGAGGGTACAAGAGAGTGGGGTAATGAAGGAGTAGTAGTAGTAGTAATAGTAGTAGAGGAGACAGTCATATGGGAAGGAGCACTGCAATGAGGCTAGCGGCCCGCAAGGGTGGGACGAGAGGAAAGAAAGGCGAATAAAATGAAGGAAAATACAAGGCAAAAGAAAAGAAAGAAAGGAAAACCCATAGGAGAAAAAAGGAGAAGGGGGAAGAGAAGAAAGGGAAGGAATCAGGTTAAGTCACGGGTGTTCTGAAGTTTAGAGCATTTAACAATGTAATGAGAGAGGTCCAAGTCGGGCCGAAACGTCGTCGTAAGCTCCTCTCTTTTATATGTGCGGGTTGTGTGTGTATTGTTTCACACTACTCAATGGACAAAATTTTTTACTCTACAACC
>WNWK01022217.1:0-32900 GCA_009830355.1 Cherax destructor
TTCGCGGATGATGTGAAAATAATGAGGAGAATACATCGTAAGAGGACCAGGCAGGGCTGCAAACAGACCTGGACAAGCTCGACATCTGGTCTAGCAGTTGGCTTCTCGAATTCAATCCCTCCAAATGCAAAGTCATGAGGATCGGAGAAGGGCAAAGAAGACCGCTGACAGAGTACAAGCTAGGCGGACAAAGGCTACAAACCTCGGCAAAGGAGAAAGAGCTTGGAGTGAGTATAACGCCTAGCACGTCTCCGGAGGCACACATCAACCAGATAACTGCGGCAGCATATGGGCGTCTGGCAAACCTTAGATTAGCGTTCCGTTACCTTAACAAGGAATCGTTCAAGACACTGTATACCGTGTACGTCAGGCCCATACTAGAATATGCAGCACCAGTCTGGAACCCACACCTGGTCAAGCACGTAAGGAAACTAGAGAAAGTGCAAGGTTTACGACAAGGTTAGTTCCACAACTCAGGGTCTGTCTTATGAAGAAAGGTTGAGGAAATAGGACTAACAACACTGGAGGAAAGAAGGGTCAGAGGAGACATGATAACGACATACAAAATACTGCGGGAATTGACAAGGTAGATAGTGACAGGTTGTTTCAGAGAGGAACACAGAAACAAGGGGACACAACTGGAAGCTGAAGACTCAGATGAGTCAAAGGGATGTCAGGAAACACTTCTTCAGCCACAGAGTAGTCAGGAAGTGGAATGGACTAGAGAAAGATATAGTGGAGGCAGGAACCATACATAGTTTTAAGACAAGGTATGATAAAGCTCATGGAGCAGGGAGACCAGAGACCCAGTAGCAGACAGCGAAGAGGCGGGGCCAGGAGCTGAGTCTCGACCCTGCACCACAATTAGGTGAATTAGGTGAGTACACACACACCAACGCTCATGACATCAATCTACCTACGCCAGTTCTTACGACTTCACAAACACCCATGACATGACAAGCAGTTCTTCACACAAACACCCATGACATGACAAGCAGTTCTTCACACAAACACCCATGACATGACAAGCAGTTCTTCACACAAACACCATGACATGACAAGCAGTTCTTCACACAAACACCCATGACATGACAAGCAGTTCTTCCCCCACAAACACCCATGACATGACAAGCAGTTCTTCACACAAACACCCATGACATGACAAGCAGTTCTTCACACAAACACCCATGACATGACAAGCAGTTCTTCACACAAACACCCATGACATGACAAGCAGTTCTTCACACAAATATTTGACTTCACAAACAAAAACCCCCTGAAAATTAAGTTCTTCACACCAAACACCCTGCTGACAAGAGTTTTCACCTCCCTATACATGACAAAGTTCTTCTGAACCCCTGAATGATTTGCAGTTTTAAATAAGCACCCGAGCATGAAGAGTTTCACAGCAAAAATGACAGAGAGAGAGCAGAAAGAGAGAGACAGAATTAAGAAGAGAGAAGAGTGGTAGGATTTATCCAAATAACGAAGACCTCTAGGTTTAGTGACAAATTAGTGGGAAGAGAAGATAAAGGGAGGGAGAGAGAGAGAGAGAGAGAGGAGAGAGAGAGAGCAAAGAGCAGAAGAGAGAAGAGAGATATATTTAGGTATAGCGTAGAGAGAGGAATGAAATCAAAGGAGAAAGAAAGAGAAAGATATAGTAGGTAACACATTACCATTAATATACGAAGTATGGCTTTGTTACGTGGTATATTTTAGGTGGCCTGGCTTTGTTAGGTGGTCTATGTTAGGCCTGGCTTTGTTACGTGGTTATGTTAGGTGGCCTGGCTTTGTTAGTGGTCTATGTTAGGTGGCCTGGCTTTGTTAAGTGGTCTATGTTAGGTGGCCTGGCTTTGTTAGTGGTCTATGTTGGTGGTCTAGTGCTTAGATGGCCTGGCTTTGTTAGTGGTCTATGTTAGGTGGTCTATTTCAACTGGCCTGGCTTTGTTAGATGGTCTGACTATGTTAGGTGGTCTGGCTGTGCTAACTGGCCTGGCTTTGCTAGGTGGTCTAACTATGTTAGGTGGCCTGGCTGAGCTAGGTGACCTGGCTGTGCTAGGTGGCCTAGCTTTGTTAGGTGGTCTAACTATGTTTGGTGGCCTGGCTATGCTAGGTGGCCTGGCTTTGCTGGGTGGCCTGGCTGTGCTAGGTGGTCTGGGTATGCTAGATTGCTTGGTTATGTTAGGTGGCCTGACTGTGCTAGGTGGCTTGGCTATGCTAGGAGGCCTGGCTGTGCTAGGTGGCTTGGCTGTGTTTGGTAGCCTGGCTATGCTAGGTGGCTTGGCCGTGTTAGGTAGCCTGGCTATGCTAGGTGGCCTGGCTGTGCTAGTTGGCCTGGCTGTGCTAGGTGGCATGGCTATGTTAGGTAGCCTGGCTATGCTAGGTGACCTGGCTGTGCTAGGTGGCTTGACTATGCTAGGTGGCCTGGCTGTGCTAGGTGGCTTGACTATGCTAGGTGGCTGGGTGCGTGGCTTGACTATGCTGGCCTATGGCCTGGCTGCTGCTAGGAGGACCTAGCTTGCTAGGTCGCCTGTTCTTGCCTGTCATCTGTTGCTAGGTGGTCTGACTATGCCTGGCACTATTGGCACTGGTGCCAGCAATAAAGGAGGACACTGAGAGTTGCTGGGATTCTCCCCCCCTCTCTCTCTTCCTCTTCCTCTTTACTACTGCTCATGCTCTCTCTCTCTCTTCCTCTTCCTCTTTACTACTGCTCATGCTCTCTCTCTCTCTTCCTCTTCCTCTTTACTACTGCTCATGCTCTCTCTCTCTATTTACTGCTTCATGTGTCCATTTCTCTTACATTTCCTTTTTACCTTTCTTCCTTCTTCCTCACCTTCCTTCCTCCTATCTTCCTTCTTCCTCACCTTCCTTTCTCCTATCTTCCTTCTTCCTCACCTTCCTTCCTCTATTTCCTTCTTATTCCCTTTTCTCTTCTCCTTCTTCCCTTACTCTTTTTCCCACCTTCCCAATTTAGTTCTATTTCCCTTCCATACTCCTTTCTTCCTTCCTTTTTTCCTCCTTCCCGACTCACGCTTCACCACCACAGACTCACGCTTCACCCCACCCACAGACTCACAGACTCTTCACCACCTCAGACTCACGCTTCACCACCACAGACTCACGCTTCACCACCACAGACTCACGCTTCACCACCACAGACTCACGCTTCACCACCACAGACTCACGCTTCACCACCACAGACTCACGCTTCACCACCACAGACTCACGCTTCACCACCACAGACTCACGCTTCACCACCACAGACTCACGCTTCACCACCACAGACTCACGCTTCACCACCACAGACTCACGCTTCACCACCTCAGACTCACGCTTCACCACCTCAGACTCACGCTTCACCACCACAGACTCACGCTTCACCACCTCAGACTCACCTTCACCACAGACTCACGCTTCACCACCACAGACTCACGCTTCACCACCTCAGACTCACCTTCACCACCTCAGACTCACGCTTCACCACCACAGACTCACGCTTCACCACCCAGACTCACGCTTCACCACCACAGACTCACGCTTCACCACCACAGACTCACGCTTCACCACCACAGACTCACGCTTCACCACCTCAGACTCACGCTTCACCACCTCAGACTCACGCTTCACCACCACAGACTCACGCTTCACCACCTCAGACTCACGCTTCACCACCACAGACTCACGCTTCACCACCACAGACTCACGCTTCACCACCTCAGACTCACGCTTCACCACCTCAGACTCACGCTTCACCACCCAGACTCACGCTTCACCACCACAGACTCACGCTTCACCACCACAGACTCACGCTTCACCACCACAGACTCACGCTTCACCACCACAGACTCACGCTTCACCACCTCAGACTCACGCTTCAACACCTCAGACTCACGCTTCACCACCACAGACTCACGCTTCACCACCTCAGACTCACGCTTCACCACCCAGACTCACGCTTCACCACCACAGACTCACGCTTCACCACCTCAGACTCACGCTTCACCACCTCAGACTCACGCTTCACCACCACAGACTCACGCTTCACCACCTCAGACTCACGCTTCACCACCTCAGACTCACGCTTCACCACCACAGACTCACGCTTCACCACCTCCGACTCACGCTTCACCACCACAGACTCACGCTTCACCACCACAGACTCACGCTTCACCACCTCAGACTCACGCTTCACCACCTCAGACTCACGCTTCACCACCACAGACTCACGCTTCACCACCACAGACTCACGCTTCACCACCACAGACTCACGCTTCACCACCACAGACTCACGCTTCACCACCTCAGACTCACGCTTCACCACCTCAGACTCACGCTTCACCACCACAGACTCACGCTTCACACCTCAGACTCACGCTTCACCACCACAGACTCACGCTTCACCACCACAGACTCACGCTTCACCACCTCAGACTCACGCTTCACCACCGCAGACTCACGCTTCACCACCACAGACTCACGCTTCACCACCTCAGACTCACGCTTCACCACCACAGACTCACGCTTCACCACCACAGACTCACGCTTCACCACCTCAGACTCACGCTTCACCACCACAGACTCACGCTTCACCACCACAGACTCACGCTTCACCACCACAGACTCACGCTTCACTACCACAGACTCACGCTTCACCACCACAGACTCACGCTTCACCACCACAGACTCACGCTTCACCACCTCAGACTCACGCTTCACCACCTCAGACTCACGCTTCACCACCACAGACTCACGCTTCACCACCTCAGACTCACGCTTCACCACCACAGACTCACGCTTCACAACCACAGACTCACGCTTCACCACCACAGACTCACGCTTCACCACCACAGACTCACGCTTCACCACCACAGACTCACGCTTCACCACCTCAGACTCACGCTTCACCACCACAGACTCACGCTTCACCACCACAGACTCACGCTTCACCACCACAGACTCACGCTTCACCACCACAGACTCACGCTTCACCACCACAGACTCACGCTTCATCACCACAGACTCACGCTTCACCACCTCAGACTCACGCTTCACCACCTCAGACTCACGCTTCACCACCACAGACTCACGCTTCACCACCTCAGACTCACGCTTCACCACCACAGACTCACGCTTCACCACCACAGACTCACGCTTCACCACCTCAGACTCACGCTTCACCACCACAGACTCACGCTTCACCACCACAGACTCACGCTTCACCACCACAGACTCACGCTTCACCACCACAGACTCACGCTTCACCACCACAGACTCACGCTTCACCACCTCAGACTCACGCTTCACCACCGCAGACTCACGCTTCACCACCCGAGACTCACGCTTCACCACCCAAGACTCACGCTTCACCACCATAGACTCACGCTTCACCACCCGAGACTCACGCTTCACCACCCGAGACTCACGCTTCACCACCCGAGACTCACGCTTCACCACCCGAGACTCACGCTTCACCACCCGAGACTCACGCTTCACCACCCGAGACTCACGCTTCACCACCCAATACTCACGCTTCACCACCCCATACTCACGCTTCACCACCACAGACTCACGCTTCACCACCCGAGACTCACGCTTCACCACCCGAGACTCACCATTCACCCGAGACTCACGCTTCACCACCCGAGACACACGCTTCACCACCACAGACTCACGCTTCACCACCACAGACTCACGCTTCACCACCCGAGACTCACGCTTCACCACCCGAGACTCACCATTCACCCGAGACTCACGCTTCACCACCCGAGACACACGCTTCACCACCACAGACTCACGCTTCACTCACGCGTGTATAGTTCACCCTAAGCTTCTCTCTTACCCGAGACACGGAACAAGAGGCAGTTTTATTATCTAAACTTCCCCAAGCTTCCGCCACCTCGGCAAAAATTAGAATAGCATTTTTTTGCGAAGAACAGCGGTTAACTTTGATTAGTGTTGAGTTTAGGAAGCAAGGCGTTCCAGATCTCTCTCAGTGTAGTCTCAAGACTCTTTATTGGTTCATCAAGGACTACCACTTTGTTAGTTATGGCACGCAACTCTGTGTGTGTGTGTGTGTGTACTCACCTATTTGTACTCACCTATTTGTGGTTGCAGGGGTCGAGTCATAGCTCCTGGCCCCGCCTCTTCACTGATTGCTACTAGGTCCTCTCTCTCCCTGCTCCATGAGCTTTATCAAACCTAGTCTTAAAACTATGTATGGTTCCTGCCTCCACTATGTCGCTTTCTAAGCGACATGTGTGTGTGTGTGTGTGTGTGTGTGTGTGTGTGTGTGTGTGTGTGTGGAGTCTCGGTTTTCGTATGCTCTAATTTGTATGTAAAACCATAGTTATTCTTTATAAAATGTATTTTTTGTTAATATTTTTGAGTGTCTGAAATGGAACCAATTAATCCGTTCCAGACACCCAAAAAATATAAACCAGAAAAGACAACAGACGATTGGGACGACGTTTCACTCTATGGAGAGCTTTATCAAGTCGTGTTTCACTCTATGGAGAGCTTTATCAAGTCGTGTTTCACTCGATGGAGAGCTTTATCAAGTCGTGTTTCACTCGATGGAGAGCTTTATCAAGTCGTGTTTCACTCTGTTTAGAACTTTATAAAGTCAAAGGGCGCCCCCCCCCACATTAAAAGCTTATTCTTCAACGTGTGCCTTTTCTTCACACGATATACACACCATGAGGTGTATACCTCTCAGTGTGTATACATAGAGAGTATACTTTAATCCCCCTTTTTTTAGGTATTAAAGTATTCTTGACCCATGGTGAACAGGTGACGTGCTGCCTTAATGACCCACGTATAGTGGACAGACTTTAAATCAATTAACCAGCTAACCAAAGCTATCAAACAACCACAATAGCGCAGCAACAACAATAGCACAAACAACCACAATAGCACACCAACCACAATAGCACACCAACCACAATAGCACACCAACAACAATAGCACACCAACAACAATAGCACACCACCAACAATAGCACACCAACAACAATAGCACACCAACAACAATAGCACACCAACAACAATAGCACACCAACCACACTAGCACACCAACAACAATAGCACACCAACAACAGCAGATCGGGCGACAAGAACGACATTTGTAGAAAGCTGAACAAGTTCGTGAGGAATTCAACTCACTCTTTTAAGTCGTTTGGTCGAGGGTAAACAAAGAGAGTTTCCTAAGGTTAGAAAAGTAGTTCTTACCATGACAACATTTCGCTCTGTGTGGAGCTTTATACAGAGTGAAACGTTCTTTTGATGAAACGTTGTAGAAAAATTATTGGTCGTAGTGAGTGGTGTGGAACCTTGTTATGGTAATTTGACACACACCCTAGAATATGAGGTAAATAGGCTGAAGCGAGTTACAGGGCTATTGTCCAGACGAGACATGGCATCTGAACGAGGAGCCCAACGGAAAGGATAGGGCTAAGGCCCTATCAGTCCACCAAGCAGGACCGAGGAATGAAGGGGAAGAGCTGTTGGGAGCAGGGATAGCAGTAAGGGAGGGGGAGAAGGTGGAGAAGGTGACAGGTCCCATGGAGATGCACGACCATGCCACCAAGATTTACAGGGAAAAAATAAGGGAGACAATGGCCATGTACAAACGGGACCAAGGAGAGGGAGAAGTTAGTGTTTATTCATGGGCTTCAGGAGAGCTAAGGTAGGACACATAATGAAAGACGGCAGAAAAAAACAGGAGATTGAAAACATCATGAAAGAAATAGGCGAGGAGGACATGACTGAGATAGTAAATTTTTAGAGAATAAGATGGTACTTGAAGGGGAGAAACTGGCCGGTCAAACTGATCTTCAAGACAGAAACAGTGTAGAACTGGATCCTGCAAGAGAAACCATGGCTGAAGGAATCATCAACATACAAGAGGGTGTTCCTAGGCCACGACAGAACAAGAAAAGAACGACAGCAGCTGAGGGAGAGGACACAGAAACGAAAGGGGCTAGGAAGAGAGACAAGGACAAATTCAGCAGAAGACAACCATAGCAGGGCAGAGCAACAAGCACAAGCACACACAGAACCACCCCCAGAACCCCACAACAAAACACATTGTCCCAACACAAACCACAATCCACACTTACAGCCCCTACCCCACATTATGCTGTAGAATTCCACAGCACACTGCCAGGTCACCCACCCCCAAGACACCCCAGAACACAGTGTTCAAGAGGAAACTGAAGGTATGGTACACCAACGCAGATGGAATAACGAATAAGTGGGTCGAGTGACACAAAAAAGTCAAAGAGGCATCACCGGACATCATAGCTTTCACAGAAACCAAGATCACAGGAATGATAACAGATGCCATCTTTCCAATGGGATATCAGATCCTGAGGAAAGACAGAGGGAACAGAGGGGGTGGAAGAGTGGCACTGCTCATCAAAAACCGATGGGATTTTGATGAGCTGAAGAGAGGAGACAGAGGAGAAGCAAGAGACTACATAATAGGAACACTTGTAGTGATGTATAATCCACCACAGAACAGCAGGAGGCCAAGGCAAGAGTATGATGAGAGTAATAGAGCGATGGCTGAAGTTGCCAGAAGGGGTCATGTGAGCAGGGCAAAGCTGCTGATTGTGGGTGACTTCAATCACAAGGAAATTGACTGGAAGAACCTGGAGCCACATGGGGGCCCAGAAACGTAGAGGGCTAAGATGATGGAGGTGGTACTGGAAAACCTCATGTACCAACACGTAAGGGACACTACCAGAGAGAGGAGAGGAGAGGAGAGGATGAACCAGCAAGACTGGACCTAGTATTCACCTTGAGTAGTGCAGATATTGAGGACATCACATATGAAAGACCCCTTGGGCGCCAGTGACCACTTTGTTTTGAGCGTCTAATACATAGTAGAGTTACAAGTGGAGAGGGAAGAAGGAAGAGCAGGATGAATGAAGCCAAACTACAAGAGAGGGGACTACACATGCATGAAGAATTTCCTGCACTGGGTTCAGTGGGACAGAGAACTGGCAGGGAAGTCAATAAATGAGATGATGGAATATGTGACAACAATATGCAAGAAAGCTGAGGAGAGGTTTTTACCCAAGGGTAACAGAAATAATGAGAAACCCAGGATGAGCCTTTGGTTCACCCAAAGGTGTAAGGAGGCCAAAGCAAAGCGTGCTAGAGAATGGAAGAAGTATAGAAGGCAAAGGACCCAGGAGAATAAGGAGAGCAGCCGCAGAGCCAGAAATGAATATGCACAGGTAAGAAAGGAGGCCCAACGACAATACGAAAATGTCACACCAGTGAAAGACAAATCTGACCCGAAGCTGTTGTACAGCCACATCAGGAGGAAAACAACAGTCAAGATCCAGGTGATCAGGCTGAGGAAGGAAGGAGGGGAGATCACAAGAAACGACTGCGAAGTACATATGTGAGGAGCTCAGCATGAGATTCAAAGAAGTGTTCACAGAGGAGACAAAAGGGACTCCAGAAAGGAGAGGTGGGGTACACCTTCAAGTGTTGGACACAATATATACAACCGAGGAAGAAGTGAAGAGGCTGCTAAGTGAGCTAGATATCTCAAAGGCGATGGGGCCGGATAACATCTCTCCATGGGTCCTGAGAGAGGGAGCAGAGGCACTATGTGTACCACTAACAACAATATTCAACACATCTATCGAAAAAGGGCGACTACCTGAAGCATGGAAGACAGCAGACATAGTCCCAATTTTTAAAAGGAAAACAGACACGAAGCATTAAACTACAGACCAGTGTCATTGACATGTACAGTATGCAAAGTCATGGAGAAGATTATCAGGAGAAGAGTGGTGGAGCACCTGGAAAGGAATGAGCTTATCAACGACAAGGAGCACTGTTTTAGGGACGGAAAATCCTGTGTCACAAACCTACTGGAGTTCTATGTAAGAAGGCGTTTGACACAGTTCCACACAAGAGATTAGTGCAGAAGCTGGAGGACCAGGCAGGAATAAGAGGGAAGGCACTACAATGGATCAGGGAATACTTGTCGGGAAGACAACAGCGAGTCATGGTACGTGGCGAGGTGTCAGAGTGGGCACCTGTGACGAGCGGGGTTCCACAGGGGTCAGTATTATGACCGGTGCTGTTTCTGGTATTTGTGAACGACATGACGGATGGAATAGACTCCGAAGTGTCCCTGTTTGCAGATGAAGTGAGTTGATGAGAAGAATTCAGTCGGATGAAGACCAGGCATAACTACAAAGGGATCTGGACAGGCTACAGGCCTGGTCCAGAAACTGCTCCTGGAGTTCAACTCTACCAAGTGCAAAGTCATTAAGATTGGGGAAGAGCAAAGAAAGACCGCAGGCGGAGTACAGTCTAGGGGGCCAGAGACTACAAACCTCACTCAAGGAAAAGGATCTTGGGGTGAGTATAACACCGGGCACATCTCCTGAGACGGACATCAACCAAATAACTGCTGCATCATAAAGGCACCTAGCAAATTTAAGAATAGCATTCCGACATCTCAATAAGGAATCGTTCAGGATCCTGTACACCGTGTTTGGTAGGCCTATATTGGAGTATGCAGCACCAGTATGGAACCCACACCTAGCCAAACACCTAAGGAAATTAGTCCCGGAGCTAAGGGGTATGCCCTACTAGGAGACGTTAAGGGAAATCGACCTGATGACACTGGAGGATAGGAGAGATATGTGGGATATGATAACGACATATAAAATACTGAGAGGAATCGACAAGGTGGACAGAGACAGGATGTTCCAGAGATGGGACACACCACCAACGGGTTACAGTTGGAAGTTGAAGACTCAAATGAATCACAAGGATGTTAGGAAGTATTTCTTCAGTCACAGAGTTGTCAGGAAGTGGAATAGTCTAGGAAGCGATGTAGTGGAGGCAGGATCCATTCATAGCTTTAAGAAGAGGTATGATAAAGCTCATTGTGCAGGAAGAGTGACCTAGTAGTGGCCAGTGAAGAGGCGGGGCCGGGAGCTGTGACTCTACCCCTGCAACCACAGCTAGGTGAGTGCAACTAGGTGAGTACACACACACACACACACATACAATCCCAGGAGCCTTCAATCGACCCCCCTGCAATCACATCTCACATCACCACGAAATTTGCAAATTATTAACCTACTCATCAATAACACGCCCACATCCTCTTCCCCCCACAACCCAACATACACCCCCACACACGCCCACTCCATTAGTGCTTGCTAATGGGCCTAGCGGCCAGTGTCCACTCGTGATTAATGGGCCTGTGAGCCTGGTCTACCACACTGTTATCTTGTGACAGAGAAGTGTAGATATGTTCATGTTATGACATGTGTACTCTGATGTAGTGTGTAGTTCTGTGTTGTTGCTACTGCTGATACTACTACCACTGCTACTACTACTAATATTACTTCTACTACTGCTGCTGCTACTGCTACTACCACTAATACTACTACTACTACTACTATTACTACCACTACTGATACTATTAATGCAATTACTACTACTACTACTACCACTAGCACCACCACCACCTCTACTGCTACTACTACCACTATTTATAGTACTAATGCTACTACTGCCACTACTACTACTACTAGCATCACCACCAATGAAGTATCGTCACAAATATAAATAAGACACTTTTGCAACATTTGGGTAACTTTGCAACATTTGGGTAACTTTGCAACATTTGGCAACCTTTGCAACATTTGGGTACCTTTGCAACATTTGGGTACCTTTGCAACATTTGAGTATCTTTGCAAAAGTGTCTCATTTATCAATGCGTCAGTTTTGTAAACCGTTTATTCACAAGTATCCTCACATAATCGCTGTAAATAAAACAAGAAACGTATCTGTAAATCAAGTAATATGATAAACGCAAAAAAAATTTAACGTCTGGGTCGATGTAACTAATTTTCGTTTTTACGTTAGTGTGTAAATTAAGATTTAGAAAGTGGTATCCCGGATTGATGATTAACTGTAAATACGTCACGATTAGCCATTTGTGACGCTGCTGTAAATAAAGTGGTCAATAACGACTTTAATCGGACGGTTCGTAATATTTCGACTTTTCGTTTTGTTCTGTTGTCATGACTCACGAAATTGTTATCAGACACACCACGGAACGGGCGGGGTTTGAACCCAGGCTTACGCACTGGCCTGGAAGTTTTACGACTCACTCGCCACGGGTTGAAACCCCACCCGTTCCGTGGCTTGCTGTGTTAGACGCTGACTTTGATGTTGAAAATAGTATAAATTACCCACAAGTTGATGATTAAGACACATGTACAACAGTTGGGTATCTTTATTGATGAAACGTTTCGCCCACACAGTAGGTTTCTTCAGCCAAGTACAGAGACATCAGGTGTACCGGCTCCAGGAGTGGTGCAGGCTCGATCCTCCGGCTGCTAATAGTGTAAACGACCGTCATTGTGGCCTCAAGCAAGGCAGCATTTTTTAAATGCAAATGAATGTATAAAATGAATAGAAACTGGAATAAAACACTCAGGGCAGTGAAGAGAAATATATATTGTAAGAATGTCGTCTACGTGTACGTGTTCATGAGACAGTAAGACATTAGCAGCCATACAAAGATTGCAAATTAACGTATTTTAATCCTCCTGTGTGTTATTCCACTGAACATGACCTGGAGTCTTGTGTACAGCAGCCCAGCGTGTGGGGTACACACGTCACGTAACCCATACGTAACGTACAGTGTACGTGGATGACTATTGTTGACAGACACAAAACTACTCGGTAGGGTTATCAGCAATGGCCTTCCAGACTTATATCTAAAAGTCAGACTTTCTTCAAAAATCGCTTCGTTCAGTCACATTCATCTTCTCTTGCGTCTTCAACTTCTTCTGTCTCCCAGTTCTCCTCTCCGCAATAATTTCTGGAATTACCGCACTCAGCAACATCCTGGTATTCAACCCTTCCTTCACCCAGGCTGCCATCTTCACTGCCTGGTATTCAACCCTTCCTTCACCCAGGCTGCCATCTTCACAGCCTGGTATTCAACCCTTCCTTCACCCAGGCTGCCATCTTCACTGCCTGGTATTCAACCCTTCCTTCACCCAGGCTGCCATCTTCACTGCCTGGTATTCAACCCTTCCTTCACCCAGGCTGCCATCTTCACTGCCTGGTATTCAACCCTTCCTTCACCCAGGCTGCCATCCTCACAACCTGGTATTCAACCCTTCCTTCACCCAGGCTGCCATCTTCACAGCCTGGTATTCAACCCTTCCTTCACCCAGGCTGCCATCTTCACTGCCTGGTATTCAACCCTTCCTTCACCCAGGCTGCCATCCTCACAACCTGGTATTCAACCCTTCCTTCACCCAGGCTGCCATCTTCACAGCCTGGTATTCAACCCTTCACCCAGGCTGCCCTCTTCACTGCCTGGTATTCAACCCTTCACCCAGGCTGCCATCTTCACAGCCTGGTATTCAACCCTTCTTCACCCAGGCTGCCATCTTCACTGCCTGTATTCACCTTCCTTCACCAGGCTGCCATCTTCACTGCCTGGTATTCAACCCTTCCTTCACCCAGGCTGCCATCTTCACTGCCTGGTATTCAACCCTTCCTTCACCCAGGCTGCCATCCTCACAACCTGGTATTCAACCCTTCCTTCACCCAGGCTGCCATCTTCACTGCCTGGTATTCAATGCTATACACATACTGCCGTCCTCACAACCTGGTATTCAATCCCTTTCCTTCACTAAAATCACATCCAGAATTTTTACCTTCCTATACACCTTCTTCGTGTACCACAACACAGCTGCCCCATCTCTCTTAACACGTAAAATCAACTTTTTAAATATTTCAGAATCAAGAAATATGTTTGAACCCCGCTAAAAGTAGTTACAAGCAAGCCACAGAACGGGCGAGATTTGAACTCATGTCATTTGAGTCCTAAAACTCACAGGCCAGTGCGTTAACCACTGTACCACCTGGTTCTAATAATATTCATCCAGCTAGGTATATTTATATATTTATACACCATAGGAAGGTTAGCATGGGCCACACACTGTGACCACAAATGCAAGTTTTTACATAGATGAATCTCCCGCCAGCGTGGAACCTGTGGCGAACTCTAGCTCAAGTCCCCCCAAACCCGCTATTATGACCCACGAAATTGTGGTTCGTTTGCGATTGTGTTGTGGCGATTTCGTGTCGTAATTGCAAGTGTGAAGGTAATGTCAGTAGAAATTTGTAAAATTTCAATTCCTCAGCTTAAAGGCTCCAGAAGCAGGAAGAAACGACCATCTTTCTGCTATACGACAGCCTAATGAACTGTCGTTTAACATTCATTTAATGGGAGGTAAATAGCTGCTGTCTACTACCCATATAACCCTACGCAGTAGCGGAGTTGAATTCCATACATGGAGTTGAACCCCATAATACATGGAGTTGAACCCCATAATACATGGAGTTGAACCCCCATAACACATGGAGTTGAACACTATAATACATGGAGTTGAACCCCATAATACATGGAGTTGAACCTCCATAATACATAGGGTTGAACCCTATATAGGTATTTGACAACCTAACAAGCCGCAATGCGGGTCAACTTTTCAGAGCACACCACACTATATATGATTCAATGACGGAGCCCAAGAGCTATAGATCAACTTTTTTAGACGAAAACTAGGCTCGTGCACACACACACACACACACACACACACACACACACACACACACACATACACACACACACACACACACACACACACGGACAAAGGCTACAAACCTCGGCAAAGGAGAAAGACCTTGGAGTGAGTATAACGCCAAGCACGTCTCCGGAGGCACACATCAACCAGATAACTGCGGCAGCATATGGGCGACTGGCAAACCTAAGATTAGCGTTCCGTTACCTTAACAAGGAATCGTTCAAGACACTGTACACCGTGTACGTCAGGCCCATACTAGAATATGCAGCACCAGTCTGGAACCCACACCTGGTCAAGCACGTAAGGAAACTAGAGAAAGTGCAAAGGTTTGCGACAAGGTTAGTTCCACAACTCAGGGGTCTGTCTTATGAAGAAAGGTTGAGGGAAATAGGACTAACAACACTGGAGGAGAGAAGGGTCAGAGGAGACATGACAACGACATACAAAATACTACGGGGAATTGACAAGGTAGACAGTGACAGGATGTTTCAGAGAGGGAACACAGAAACAAGGGTACACAACTGGAAGCTGAAGACTCAGATGAGTCAAACGGATGTTAGGAAGCATTTCTTCAGCCACAGAGTAGTCAGGAAGTGGAATAGTCTAGAGAAAGATATAGAGGAGGCAGGAACCATACATAGTTTTAAGACGAGGTATGATAAAGCTCATGGAGCAGGGAGAGCAGAGACCCAGTAGCGGACAGCGAAGAGGCGGGGCCAGGAGCTGAGTCTCGACCCCTGCAACCACAATTAGGTGAGTACACACACACACACACACAACATTCAGCATCAGATTTGTCGTAAAGTCACTGGTGGGCGAAACGTCTTCACGAAACACACAAGTGTTGCACATGTGTCTTATTCATCCTGTGGATGAATAAGACATGCAATCAATCCGAAGGATTGATTGCTGACAACTGCAGGCTCAAGAATTCCTCGTTCCAATCAACACAATTTGGGTTGGTGTTGGTCTACCAGCCAGGTGTTGGTCTACCAGCCAGGTGTTGGTCTACCAGCCAGGTGTTGGTCTACCAGCCAGGTGTTGGTCTACCAGCCAGGTGTTGGTCTACCAGCCAGGTGTTGGTCTACCAGCCAGGTGCTGGTCTACCAGCCAGGTGTTGGTCTACCAGCCAGGTGTTGGTCTACCAGCCAGGTGTTGGGCTACCAGCCAGGTGTTGGTCTACCAGCTAGGTGCTGGGCTACCAGCCAGGTGCTGGTCTACCAGCCAGGTGCTGGTCTACCAGCCAGGTGTTGGACTACCAGCAAGGTGTAGGTCTACCAGCCAGGTGTTGGGCTACCAGCCAGGTGCTGGTCTACCAGCCAGGTGTTGGTCTACCAGCCAGGTGTTGGTCTACCAGCCAGGTGTTGGTCTACCAGCCAGGTGTTGGTCTACCAGCCAGGTGCTGGTCTACCAGCCAGGTGTTGGTCTACCAGCCAGGTGTTGGTCTACCAGCCAGGTGCTGGGCTACCATCCAGGTGTTGGTCTACCAGCCAGGTGTTGGTCTACCAGCCAAGTGTTGGTCTACCAGCCAGGTGTTGGTCTACCAGCCAAGTGTTGGTCTACTAGCCAAGTGTTGGTCTACCAGCCAGGTGCTGGTCTACCATCCAGGTGTTGGTCTACCAGCCAGGTGTTGGTCTACCAGCCAGGTACTGGGCTACCAGCCAGGTGTTGGTCTACCAGCCAGGTGTTGGTCTACCAGCCAGGTGTTGGGCTACCAGCCAGGTGCTGGGCTACCAGCCAGGTGTTGGTCTACCAGCCAGGTGCTGGTCTACCAGCCAGGTGTTGGTCTACCAGCCAGGTGCTGGGCTACCAGCCAGGTGTTGGTCTACCAGCCAGGTGTTGGTCTACCAGCCAGGTGCTGGGCTACCAGCCAGGTGTTGGTCTACCAGCCAGGTGCTGGTCTACCAGCCAGGTGTTGGTCTACCAGCCAGGTGTTGGTCTGCCAGCCAGGTGTTGGTCTACCAGCCAGGTGTTGGTCTACCAGCCAGGTGTTGGTCTGCCAGCCAGGTGCTGGGCTACCAGCCAGGTGTTGGTCTACCAGCCAGGTGTTGGTCTACCAGCCAGGTGCTGGTCTACCAGCCAGGTGTTGGTCTACCAGCCAGGTGTTGGTCTAACATCCAGGTGCTGGTCTACCAGCCAGGTGCTGGTCTACCAGCCAGGTGTTGGTCTACCATCCAGGTGTTGGTCTACCAGCCAGGTGCTGGTCTACCAGCCAGGTGTTGGTCTACCAGCCAGGTGCTGGTCTACCAGCCAGGTGTTGGTCTACCATCCAGGTGCTGGTCTACCAGCCAGGTGCTGGTCTACCATCCAGGTGCTGGTCTACCAGCCAGGTGCTGGTCTACCAGCCAGGTGTTGGTCTACCATCCAGGTGCTGGTCTACCAGCCAGGTGCTGGTCTACCAGCCAGGTCTGGGCTACCAGCCAGGTGTTGGTCTACCATCCAGGTGCTGGTCTACCAGCCAGGTGCTGGTCTACCAGCCAGGTGCTGGGCTACCAGCCAGGTGCTAGGCTATCATCAAGGTGCTAGGCTCCCAGCCAGGTGCTAGGCTACCATCCAGGTGCTAGGCTACCAGCCAGGTGCTAGGCTTTCATCCAGGTGCTAGGCTACCAGCCAGGTGCTGGGAATTACCTGCTGAAACTCAGCTTAATCTAATTTGGAGAAGTTCCTCACTTGATGGAAAGTTGTTGACTATATTGCGTGGAGGCGATTGAGTGAGTTGATCGGTGTGTGTGTGTGTGTGTGCGTGTGTGTGTGTGTGTATGTAGTGTGTGTGTGTGTGTGTGTGTGTGTGAATGGACATTAAACAGAGGTACTAAGAGAACTGGTCAACGAGTTGCTGGAGACCGTCCCCATGGTCTTCTCTGGCTCTCCTGTTGTTTAGTGACGGGTTGTATATAACCTCCACTATTACTCCTCTCCTTATTATTGGTTTGTTGCTTTATTACTCGATTTTTCTTTGTCTCCTGAGCTTCAGTTCCGCTCTTCTACCGACTGTATTACCCCTACAGGCTTAGTGCTTCTTTGTGGATGTAATATCTCAGCCTCTCTTTATTCCTCCGTCTAGTGTAGTCTTGATCCTCCGTCTAGTATAGTCTTGATCCTCCGTCTAGTGTAGTCTTGATCCTCCGTCTAGTGTAGTCTTGATCCTCCGTCTAGTGTAGTCTTGATCCTCCGTCTAGTGTAGTCTTGATCCTCCGTCTAGTGTAGTCTTGATCCTCCGTCTAGTGTAGCCTTGATCCTCCGTCTAGTGTAGTCTTGATCCTCCGTCTAGTGTAGTCTTGATCCTCCGTCTAGTGTAGTCTTGATCCTCTATCTAGTGTAGTCTTGATCCTCTGTCTAGTGTAGTCTTGATCCTCTGTCTAGTGTAGTCTTGATCCTCCGTCTAGTGTAGTCTTGATCCTCTATCTAGTGTAGTCTTGATCCTCCGTCTAGTGTAGTCTTGATCCTCTGTCTAGTGTAGTCTTGATCCTCCGTCTAGTGTAGTCTTGATCCTCCGTCTAGTGTAGTCTTGATCCTCCGTCTAGTGTAGTCTTGATCCTCCGTCTAGTGTAGTCTTGATCCTCCGTCTAGTGTAGCTTTGATCCTCCGTCTAGTGTAGTCTTGATCCTCCGTCTAGTGTAGTCTTGATCCTCCGTCTAGTGTAGTCTTGATCCTCTATCTAGTGTAGTCTTGATCCTCCGTCTAGTGTAGTCATGATCCTCCGTCTAGTGTAGTCTTGATCCTCCGTCTAGTGTAGTCTTGATCCTCTATCTAGTGTAGTCTTGATCCTCCGTAGAAAACGTATCATGTGGTGGAACTTAAATAAAAACCAAGGTAGCCGAATAAGCTCTCACTGAGACAACGTTTCGCTCTATTTAGAGCTTCAACAGAGCGAAATGTTGCCTCAGTAGGAGCTTGTCCTGAAACATGTGTGTTTCCTGCAACATTGTCCTGAAACATGTGTGTTTCCTGCAACATTGTCCTGAAACATGTGTGTTTCCTGCAACATTGTCCTGAAACATGTGTCTTTCCTGCAGTATTGTTCTGAAACATGTGTCTTTCCTGCAACATTATCCTGAAACATGTGTCTTTCCTGCAGCATTATCCTGAAACATGTGTCTTTCCTGCAACATTATCCTGAAACATGTGTCTTTCCTGCAACATTATCCTGAAACATGTGTCTTTCCTGCAACATTATCCTGAAGCATGCGTCTTTCCTGCAGCATTATCCTGAAACATGTGTCTTTCGTGCAGCATTGTTCTGAAACATTTGTCTTTCCTGCAGCATTGTCCAGAAACATGTGTCTTTCCTGCAACATTATCCTGAAACATGTGTCTTTCCTGCAGCATTATCCTGAAACATGTGTCTTTCCTGCAACATTATCCTGAAACATGTGTCTTTCTTGCAACATTATCCTGAAACATGTGTCTTTCCTGCAACATTATCCTGAAGCATGCGTCTTTCCTGCAGCATTATCCTGAAACATGTGTCTTTCTTGCAGCATTGTCCTGAAGCATGCAACTTTGCTTCAGCATTGTCAAAGTAACAAGTAAGAAGTAACAACTCAAAGGAACGATTCTCCAAATTTTTGTTTCTGTTAGAGCTATGAGATCTGGCTTAGCAGCGGCCACTCTGTCCCTAAGTTCACTGCTCTTGTTTATGATCTCACCTACATTTGCAGATAGCACCCTGTCCCTCCTGACAGCCTTGAGCTGCCACCTGGTGAATGGACGCATCACACACACACACACACACACACAGTGAAGCAGCCAGGAGCTACACTACGCCCCACCACAAATAGGTGAGACAATGGTAGTAAACCTCCACACAGCACGTTCAGTTCCCCGGTGGGCCATGAAAGCCTTGCTTCATGCACGGAGGCCGGTCAATTCCCTGGGCAGAAACATTTCAAGTTTCCACATACACATACAACACCTATCATACAACAGGCCTAGTGTCTAATTGACATGTGCCTAGGACAAAATGGTAACTAACATACAACAGGCCTAGTGTCTAACGACATGTGCCTAGGACAAAATGGTAACTAACTAACACACACACACACACACTCTAGGTGTATTAAGGAGCTGACAGTTATGTAATGCTTATGTGATGAGTGTTGTATTGAGATTAGGGTGAGAGATGAGGTAGGTGTAAGGAGGTAGGTGTAAGGAGGTAGGAGGTAGGTGCAAGGAAGTAGGAGGTAGGTGTAAGGATGAAGGAGGTAGGTGTAAGGAGGTAGGGGTAGGAATAAGGAGGTAGGTAGTAGAGGGTAGGAGAAAGGAGGTAGGAGGTAGGGGTAGGAGTAAGGAGGTAGGTGTTAAATGTAAGAATGAAGGAGGTAGGAGTAAGGAGGTAGGTATAAGGAGGGAGGAGGTAGGTGTAAGGAGGTAGGCGGTAGGGACCTGAACCTCTTGTTTGAACCTCTTACTTAAACCTCTTGCTTGAACTTCTTGCTTGAACCTCTCGCTTCAGCAACAGCTTTGAATCTTTTTCTCGAACCCCTTGTTTGAACCCCTTGTTTGAACCCCTTGTTTGAACCCCAGTGAGTCACTGCTGACAATTATTTCTGCTGACGTTATTCCCTTTGTATTTAAACCCCTGTAAGATTTTTTTTTAATTTCTCAGCTGAGTCCACTGTCTCTGTAACTGCTCTTTTTATTGACTCTCTCTCTCTCTCTCTCTCTCTCTCTCTCTCTCTCTCTCTCTCTCTCTCACGAGTATAGTGTCCACATAGTAAACATAAAAATGTCGATACTGCGACAAGTGCTTCAGACAAGTGTTGGGGAAGTGTTGGTGAAAGAGATGGGCAGTGGTGTTGTTGGGGTACTGTTGGGGGAAGTGTTGGTGGAAGTGATGGGGTGAAGTGTTGGTGAAAGAGATTGGCAGGGGTGTTGTTGGGGTAGTGTTGGGGGGAAGTGTTGGTGAAAGAGATGGGCAGTGGTGTTGTTGGGAGTAAGTGTTGGTGAAGTGTTGGTGAAAGAGATGGGCAGTGGTGTTGTTGGGAAGTGTTGGGAAGTGTATTGGTGAAAGAGATGGGCAGTGGTGTTGTTGGGGTAGTGTTGGGAAAGAGATGGGAAGTGGAAGTGTTGGTGGAAGTGTTGGGGTGAAGTGTTGGTGAAAGAGATGGGCAGTGGTGTTGTTGGGGTAGTGTTGGAAGTGTTGGTAAGGGGCATGGTGGTGGAAGTGATATGGTGAAAGAGATGGGAGTGGTGTTGTTGGGGGAAGTGTTGGTGAAAGAGATGGGCAGTGGTGTTGTTGGGGGAAGTGTTGGTGAAAGAGATGGGCAGTGGTGTTGTTGGGGGAAGTGTTGGGGTGAAGTGTTGGTGAAAGAGATGGGCAGTGGTGTTGCTGGGGTAGTGTTAGGGGGAAGTGTTGGTGAAAGAGATGGGCAGTGGTGTTGTTGGGGAAGTGTTGGTGAAAGAGATGGGCAGTGGTGTTGTTGGGGGAAGTGTTGGTGAAAGAGATGGGCAGTGGTGTTGTTGGGGAAGTGTTGGGTGAAGTGTTGGAAAGAGATGGGCAGTGGGTGTTGGGAGGGGGAGTGTAGGGAGTGTTGAGGGTGAAAGAGATGGGCAGGGGTGTTGGGGAGAAGTGTTGGGGAGAAGTGTTGGGGAGAAGTGTTGGGGTGAAGTTCTCTAGATAAACTCCCCACGTTTTCTCAAAGATCGAGGATTTTTTTTTTTTTTCGTATTTCAATTGAAAAGTGTTTTTTCCACTCATCAAGATTTTTTCCTCAAGAAACACGAACGATGAATTACGAAACTGAATATTTTTTCCTTTAAAGTTAGCTCACGGGCACGTTTTTTTCCCAGATTTCTTCAGCCGTGACGTGAATATCTTCGTAACGTGATTTTTAACACACCTACAATATTACCTCAATAGTACTTGTATTACCACACGTATAATACTTGTATTATCACACGTATAATACTTGTATTACCACACGTATAATACTTGTATTACCACACGTATAATACTTGTATTACCACACGTATAATACCCGTATTAACACACGTATAATACCCGTATTAACACACGTATAATACCCGTATTAACACATGTATAATACTTGTATTAACTCACGTATAATACTTGTATTAACACACGTATAATACTTGTATTACCACACGTATAATACCCGTATTAACACACGTATTACAATTGTGTTATCACACATATAATACCCGTATTAACACATGTATAATACCCGTATTAAAACACGTATAATACCTGTATTACCACACGTATAAGACTTGTATTACCACACGTATAATACCCGTATTACCACACGTATAATACACGTATAATATCCGTATTACCACACGTATAATACCCGTATTACTACACGTATAATACCCGTATTACTACACGTATAATACACGTATAATTCCCGTAATTGCAGTATAACAATTTCTTTGCCAATATATAAATACTTTCATATTCTCTTTTTTTTTAATTTCTTTATTAAAGACAAATGGCAAGTGGAAATTTGATCGAGGCAACGTTTCGCCCACTCAGGAGACTCGATCGAAACAATTTTTTTATGTATAAATATATTTCTATTGTCACTATTAGGTAATTAATATAATATTCCCCCTGAGATAGTGTATTATAAGTGAGCTGCAGTGTGGAGCTTATCACAGCTCTATAGAGCGTTGATATACCCCCAAGCTCACTGATAGAGAGTGAACTGCGGAGGAATACTAGAGCTCTAGAGAGCGCTGGTAATCCGCAACCTCACTGTTAGAAAGTGAGCTGCGGTTGCTAGTGGATAGTCAAGCAACTTCAGCATTATCTCTGAAGCGTCTCTCAGCCTCCCGTCTCATCTCCGAAAGACTCAGCATCAGCCGTGATGGAGGGCAAATATGACGGTAACAAAACAAGAGCTCTAAACAGACGACGTTTCGCTCTAGAGCTCTACCTAATGCTAAACATAGAGGCCGGCGGTGCAGGCAGAGTCTGCTAGAAGCAGACCGGGTGGGTCTGGGTTGTCTTAAAACAGTCTAAAGTATTTTTTCCAGCGGCAAGTGAATATTAATGCATTAAATTTCGGGGAGAGAGAGAGAGAGAGAGAGAGAGAGAGAGAGAGAGAGAGAGAGAGAGAGAGAGAGAGACACACACAGACAGACAGAGACAGAGACAGAGACAGAGACAGAGAGAGGCGCGGTGTAATATGGGAAAATTTCATAGATGTATATATTGTATATATAAATAATATATATATATATATATATATATATATATATATATATATATATATATATATATATATAAAATATATATATATATATATATATATATATATATATATATATATATATATATATATATATATATATATATATATATATATATAATATATGCTTAATAATTCGCAACAGGCGAAATTATTTACATAGTCTCTGCTAGCAGGACTCGAACCTGTAAATTTGTATCAGAGTACCAGTACTTTACCACGGAGCTAGACGTGGTAAAGTACTGGTTACTCTGATACAGAGTTTGCAGGTTCGAGTCCTGCTGTGGACGTAGAGACAATGTTGCCCTTCGACTTGCCGCCCCTATTCTCGCTGAACACAGGTGTATTTGTGGCAGTGAAGCAGCAGACCGATTCGGGTACCATGGTCTTGTGTGTCGTAAATACGAGGGAAAGATTGCAAGACATGAAGAGGTTAATAACATTATCAAGAGGAGCCTCACAACAGCCGGATGCCCAGCAGTAAGGGAGCCACCCCAACTATGCAGATCTGATGGCAGCCAAAAGCGTCCAGATGGTATCACCCTTCAAGCCTGGACAGAGGGGCAAGCAGGTGGTGTGGGACTACACATGTGCATCTACCTTGGCTGATACCTATCTCCAATACACCAGGGAGGAAGGAGGGGCAGCTGCCACCTTCAGAGAGTCCCAAAAGTCGAGAAAATATGGAGAACTTGCCCATCATTATATGTTTGTTCCCATAGGCTCGGAGACCCTTGGCTCATGGGGAAAGAGTGCATCTAAGTTCCTCAAGGAGCTGGGCAAAAGACTCAACAGGGTAACTAGGGATCCCAGGGCAGCTAGTTTTCTGTTCCAGCGACTCTGCGCTGCTGTTCAGAGGGGTAATGCATGCTGTATTTTGGGCACGCGCCCCAGCTCGGAGGAGCTGGATGACTACCGCAATCATCCAACCGTCCAAGACTACAACAATCATCCAACCACTCCAGACTACCACAATCATCCATTAACTCCAGGCTACCACAATCATCCAACCATTCCAGACTACCACAATCATCCAACCACCCAAGACTACCACAATCGTCCAACCACCACAGACTACCACAATCATCCAACCACCCCAGACTACCACAAACATCCAACCACTCTAGACTACCACAATCATCCAACCACCCCAGACTACCACAATCATCCAACCACTCCAGACTACCACAATTATCCAACAACCCAAGACTACCACAATCATCCAACCACCAAAGACTACCACAATCATCCAACCACCCCAGACTACCACAATCATCCAACCACCCCAGACTACCACAATCATCCAACCCACCTAGACTACCACAATCACTCAACCATCCCAGACTACCACAATCGTCCAACCACTCCAGACTACCACAATCACCCAACCACCCCAGACTACCACAATCATTCAACCACTCCAGACAACCACAATCGTCCAACCACCCCAGACTACCACAATCACCCAACCACCCCAGACTACCACAATCATCCAACCACCCCAGACTACCACAATCATCCAACCACTCCAGACTACCACAATCATCCAACCACCCTAGACTACCACAATCATCCAACCACCCCAGACTACCACAATCATCCAACCACCCTAGACTACCACAATCATCCAACCACCCCAGACTACCGCAATCATCCAACCACCCCAGACTACCACAATCATCCAACTACCCCAGACTACCACAATCATCCAACCACCCCACTTTCTCAATAACAATCTACCCTCAATATATCCTTGGCAATCCACCAAAAGGGTTAAAATATACAAATTATTTTAACGCAATGTAGTTTGCATCCCTTGAGTGGGAGAGAGTGGGAGAGAGTGGGAGGGAGTGGGAGGGAGTGGGAGGGAGTAATGGGATGAGGGGGTGGAAAGATAATAACGTAAATCACAACGGTAATCTCCTGTTGGCTTATGGCGTTAACAGAGCCCAGCTTCCCTTGATAGTAGAACTGTGTGTGTGTGTGTACTCACCTATTTGTGGTTGCAGGGTCGATTCATAGCTCCTGGCCCCGCCTCATCACTGACCGTTACTGGGTCCTTTCTCTCCCTGCTCCATGAGCTTTATCAAACCTCACCTTAAAACTATGTATGGTTCCTTTGATATATATATATATATATATATATATATATATATATATATATATATATATATATATATATATATATATATAGTATATATATCGGGGTTTTTAATGACAATGAATTTTTTTTCAAATATATCTCTTAGTAGTCAAACAGAATAAATAAATATTGAATAAATTTATTAATGATTTTATGTCAGTAAGGGAAATCATTGAATAATTATTTATTGTTAAGAAACGCGTTTCTATTATTATTATTATTATTATTATTATTATTATTATTGTTGCTGCTATTATTATTATTATTGTTGCTGCTATTATTATTATTATTATTGTTGTTGTTGTTGTTGTTGCTGTTATTATTATTATTATTATTATTATTATTATTATTATTATTATCGTCATCATCATTATTATCATTATCGTGGGAAAACACTAAATACATCGCCTGGGAAATGTATGGCAATCAGGTTTAATCCGAGGAAGGGCAGAGGACTTTAATCACAGCACAAACAACACCAATCACAGCACAAACAACACTAATCACAGCACAAACAACACCAATCACAGCACAAACAACACCAATCACAGCACAAACAACACCAATCACAGCACAAACAACACAAATCACAGCACAAACAACACCAATCACAGCACAAACAACACCAATCACAGCACAAACAGCATATTCCTCAGCAGTGTAAATAACAGCTTAAACTGGGTTAATTCCAACACATATAATGTAAATCACAGAAGATTTAATCACAGCACAGCGAAAATCACAGCAAACTAAATTACCTCACAAGCTGTGCGAATCACAGCACGGTGTAAATGTTTTCATAATGTAAATCAGTGTAGAGGCGGGTCCAGGAGCTATGAATCGACACCTGCAACCACAAATAGGTGAGTACACATACATACACACACACAAGGACTTCTGAAAGGGTTGATAGCAAATATTTACATTAGTTAAGCTTCGTCAGGAAACAGGGCAAGTGTTTCCTGACGAGGGTCTTAGTCAAATAATGAAACGCAGTTGAAGCTTTCGGTCATCTGACCGAGGCCTTCCGCTGGCTTACCCCTCCACCCCTTTAAAAATTATGGTCATGGTTATAATCATTTTACTAAGCCCTAAAAACCATCGCCGCTAAGGTAGAGGAAGTATTTGAGTATGGAATACAGGTAGACTACGTGTAAGAGGTCGGGAGGATCCTACGACATTCCTTGACTATTTAGAGGAACGCCTTGTTAGATAGTCTTCCAACTTCCCACTAGTTCCCGTCTACCCACACCAGGGAAGAGTAACTTCTACATACACTGTAAACATTACACTCACACGGAAAAAAAAGAGCATCACATTGTTGACATAGACTAACTTATTCTTACTTTCTCTTCTTTTATTGCATTTGAACATATTAATTATATATTTTTACAACTCTTGGTGTTGTAGAGAAGCTCAATGTACACACATAGGTCTTACTGTCACCTAGCCTCAGACTGTCACCTAGCCTCAGACTGTCACCTAGCCTCAGACTGTCACCTAGCCTCAGACTGTCACCTAGCCTCAGACTGTCACCTAGCCTCAGACTGTCACCTAGCCTCAGACTGTCACCTAGCCTCAGACTGTCACCCAGCCTCAGACTGTCACCTAGCCTCAGACTGTCACCTAGCCTCAGACTGTCACCTAGCCTCAGACTGTCACCCAGCCTCAGACTGTCACCTAGCTTCAGACTGTCACCTAGTCTCAGACTGTCACCCAGCCTCAGACTGTCACCTATCCTCAGACTGTCACCTAGCCTCAGACTGTCACCCAGCCTCAGACTGTCACCTAGCCTCAGACTGTCACCTAGCCTCAGACTGTCACCTAGCCTCAGACTGTCACCTAGCCTCAGACTGTCACCTAGCCTCAGACTGTCACCCAGCCTCAGACTGTCACCTATCCTCAGACTGTCACCTAGCCTCAGACTGTCACCTAGCCTCAGACTGTCACCTAGCCTCAGACTGTCACCTAGCTTCAGACTGTCACCCAGCCTCAGACTGTCACCTAGCCTCAGACTGTCACCTAGCCTCAGACTGTCACCTAGCTTCAGACTGTCACCTAGCCTCAGACTGTCACCTAGCCTCAGACTGTCACCTAACCTCAGACTGTCACCCAGCCTCAGACTGTCACCTAGCCCCAGACTGTCACCTAGCATCAGACTCTCACCTACCAGTAACATTATCCAATAACAGAAAA
Source organism: Cherax destructor (assembly GCA_009830355.1). Classification (NCBI taxonomy): domain Eukaryota; kingdom Metazoa; phylum Arthropoda; class Malacostraca; order Decapoda; family Parastacidae; genus Cherax; species Cherax destructor. The sequence continues at coordinate 27,209 of WNWK01022217.1, forward strand.
TGACTCAGATTACTTAACATATTTCTCCACATGGTAAAAGATGCCGACATAAATGGCCCTCGTATTATGCCAGTCGGGAGGGCCACCCAGCCCACTTTTCGGACCTGCTCCTTTTCCTTCCAAAATTTGTCCTACCTCCCTATTTTCTTGCCTCCCTACTTGCCTGATTTGTTAACTCCCTGCCCACCTACTTTCTTCCCAAATAATTCCTTCCCTATTTGCCTGTTTCCTTAATTCCCTGCCTACCTACTTTCTTCCCAGCATCCTCCTAATTTCTTCCCTATTTGCCTGTTTCCTTAATTCCCTGCCTACCTACTTTCTTCCCAGCATCCTCCTAATTTCTTCCCTATTTGCCTGTTTCCTTAATTCCCTGCCTACCTACTTTCTTCCCAGCATCCTCCTAATTTCTTCCCTATTTGCCTGTTTCCTTAATTCCCTACCTACCTACTTTCTTCCCAGCAGAACAGAGACGTTGCAACACGACGCTGCAACACGTCACAGAAAGACGTCTAGTCATATATTAAAGAAATTATGGCGTCTGGGAACGTCATAACGTATTAGTCAATTAAAGGCCACATAAATGATTGAGGTAGACAGAGAGAGATAGACGGAAAACGAATGCGTATAGGACGGTACTGAAGTCATGTGCGCGTACACAAACTCGGTGCGCAGCAGTGCGTATCAGAAAACAGTGTAAATTATGGTAATGTAAATCACTTCAGAAACATTGTAAATCCCCTCACAAACCTTTGTAAATCACTTCAGAAGCAGGAAATCACATCACAACAGTGCGTGAACTAAAGAATAAAGAGTGCAAATAACAGAACTCTAAATGACTCACATCACAAACTTTTGTGATGTGATTTATTTACATCGAATCACAGGAGAAAACAAGAGTAAACCACCGAACAGTGTAAATCACAGAAGAGTGCAAATGACTTTACTATCAGCGAATACCAGCATCAACAAACAAACTTTACCCTCCCGGTCAGGTATTTAAACATTTACCGCTTGCCCAAATATATTTATATATACACAAAAAAAACGGATAAATTTAAAAACCATTGCTACGAGTCGTGTTTGATTGCCCAATAAAATAGATTTTGAAAATCAAAATGGTCACACCTTTGATCATTTTTTTGTTTATTTTTTTCAAAAGTATGACTATTTTTTTAGTGGGACATTGTTCCCACCTGGGAATAAATAAAAAAAACATATACCTGTTTTTTTTTAATTTACTATGTAAAAACTCTGTTAAAATTCTAGTTTGTTAAACTTATTCTTTAAAATGCTGTCGTATAAGATCTACTTTGTAAATTACTTACGTTGTAAATGACCTACTTTGTAAAAGAGCTAATTTGTAAATGACCTACTTTGTAAATGACCTACTCTGTAAATGACCTACTTTGTAAATGACCTAATTTGTAAATGAAATACTCCGTAAATGATCTACTTTGTAAATGACCTACTTTGTAAATGACCTACTTTGTAAATGACCTACTTGTAAATGACCTACTTTGTAAATGACCTACTTTGTAAATGACCTACTTTGTAAATGACCTACTTTGTAAATGACCTACTTTGTAAATGACCTACTTTGTAAATGACCTACTTTGTAAATGACCTACTTGTAAATGACCTACTTTGTAAATGACCTACTTTGTAAATGACGTAATTTGTAAATGACCTACTTCGTAAATGACCTACTTTGTAAATGACGTAATTTGTAAATGACCTACTCTGTAAATGACTCTCCTCTGCACTGGGTGCAGTATTCAACGAGCGTGTGTGTCCTATAGGCGCAAGCATACGCATTAAACAGGTGCGCCTGCACGCATAACAGAGGTGCATTCATACACCCGTCAAGCGTAGTCTGCTTTCCCCCTCTCAGCATATTACACCGTAAGACATAGTAATATTCTCAGAATATTCTCCACCTTTTCAATATTTTTTAAAGCTTCTTTCAAAACATGGCCGAGAAAATATTACCTTTAAGTTCAGCGATATTATTTAATAAAGCAGAATTGATTCTTAACAATAATAATAATATTAATAATAATAATAATAATAATAATAATATAATAATAATAATAATAATAATAATAATAATAATAATAATAATAATAATAATAATATTAACGAAGATGCTTAAATCTTTTTTGTATCTATTTATTTGTTTCTTTTATTGTTCCATTTGGCTCTTAGTTTGTTTTTTCCCACGCCTCCCACTCAGTTCCCACGCCTCCCACCCAGTTCTCACGCCTCCCACCCAGAATGGTTGGTAATATATCACTGTGGATAAAATACTTTGACATTTCTTGAACATTTCTGAGAGAGTTGTCTCTGAATTCATTAATTTTATCGCAATCCACCACGTAATAACGCAGAGTGTGACGCACATGACACAAGGTGTGACGCACATGACGCAAGGTGTGACAATTGTCCATCTGGCAAAGTTTACATTTCTGGTGATGGTGATTTAACCTGCCAGAGATACTGGTAACCCAGCCAGAGATACTGGTAACCCATCCAGAGATACTGGTAACCCATCCGGATATACTGGTAACCCAGCTGGAGATACTGGTAACCCAGCCGGAGATACTGTTAACCCAACCAGAGATACTGGTAACCCAGCCAAAGATACTAGTAACCCAGCTAGAGATGCTGGTAACCCAGCCAGAGATACTGGTAACCCAGCCAGAGATACTGTTAACTCAGCTAGAGACACTGGTAACGTAGCCAGAGATACTGTTAACCCAGCTAGAGACACTGGTAACCCAGCCAAAGATACTGGTAACCCAACTTGAGATGCTAGTAACCTAGCCAAAGATACTGGTAACCCAGCCAAAGAAACTGGTAACCCAGTCAAAGATACTGGTAACCCATCTAGAGATGCTGGTAACCCAGCCAGAGATACTGGTAACCCAGCCTGAGACACTGCTAACCCAGCTGGAGTCTGGCAGTAATGACATCCAAGAATTTGCTTATTATGTTGGTTTCATCATAGACATGTGGCTCCTCCTGATGACAGACATTTGGCTCCCCCTGCATGATAGACATGTGGCTCCTACTGCATGATAAACATGTGGCTCCTCCTGCGGAATAGACATGTGGCTCCCCCTGCATGATAGACATGTGGCTCCCCCTGCATGATAGACATGTAGCTCCTCCTGCATGATAGACATAGGGCTCCTCCTGCGGGATAGACATGTGGCTCTCCCTGCATGATAGACATGTGGCAGTCACTCCTCCTGCATGATAGACATGAGGCTCCTCCTGCGGGATAGACATGTGGCTCTCCCTGATGATAGACATGTGGCTCCTCCTGCATGATAGACATGTGGCTCCTCCTGCGGGATAGACATGTGGCTCCTCCTGATGATAGACATGTGGCTCCCCTGCATGATAGACATGTGGCTACTCCTCGGCATGTGCCTGGATAGACATGTGGCTCCCTCATGCATGTGGCTAGAAACATGTGGCTCCCCTGCATGATAGACATGTGGCTCCTCCTGCATGATAGACATGTGGCTCCTCCTGATGATAGACATGTGGCTCCTCCTGATGATAGACATGTGGCTCCTCCTGCATGATAGACATGTGGCTCCTGCATGATAGACATGTGGCTCCTGCATGATAGACATGTGGCTTCTCCTGTATAATAGAATGGTGATAGATGGACTGACTGCTGTCAGTCTCCCTCAGTCTTGAATCAATGAAGTTCAGCTGAAGATCTTTTTGTATTAATGTTCTCAAACTGCCGACTGACATCCCAAGATTGTATTCTACTCCCTCTTTTAAGACATATGACTTTGCCAACTGGGTAGGTCGCCCCAATTAATCACTGGCCACACATAACTCGTTAATTAATATGCAAATAACCCAATTTGCAATACCCCAGTTTTGTTCCTATCTAGTCTTATCCACACACACACACACATATACATATACATATATATATATATATATATATATATATATATATATATATATATATATATATATATATATATATATATATATATATATGTGTGTGTGTGTGTGTGTGTGTGTGTGTGTGTGTGTGTGTGTGTGTGTACTCACCTAATTGTACTCACATAATTGTGGTTGCAGGGGTCGAGACTCAGCTCCTGGCCCCGCTCTTCGCTGTCTGCTACTGGGTCTCTGCTCTCCCTGCTCTATGAGCTTTATCATACCTTGTCTTAAAACTATGTATGGTTCCTGCCTCCACTATATCTTTCTCTAGACTATTCCACTTCCTGACTACTCTGTGGCTGAAGAAATGTTTCCTGACATCCCTTTGACTCATCTGAGTCTTCAGCTTCCAGTTGTGTCCCCTTGTTTCTGTGTGTGTGTGTGTGTGTGTGTGTGTGTGTGTGTGTGTGTACTCACCTAATTCACCTAATTGTGGTTGCAGGGGTCGAGACTCAGCTCCTGGCCCCGCCTCTTCGCTGTCTGCTACTGGGTCTCTGCTTTCCCTGCTCCATGAGCTTTATCATACCTTGTCTTAAAACTATGTATGGTTCCTGCCTCCACTATATCTTTCTCTAGTCCATTCCACTTCCTGACTACTCTGTGGCTGAAGAAGTGTTTCCTGACATCCCTTTGACTCATCTGAGTCTTCAGCTTCCAGTTGTGTCCCCTTGTTTCTGTGTTCCCTCTCTGAAACAACCTGTCACTATCTACCTTGTCAATTCCCCGCAGTATTTTGTATGTCGTTATCATGTCTCCTCTGACCCTTCTTTCTTGTGTGTGTGTGTGTGTGTGTGTGTGTGTGTGTGTGTGTGTGTGTATGTGGAGGAATTTACACGAATTTCCCTCCCTTCACTCTGCCCTTTCCCACCTCCCCACTTCCCCTCACCTTTCTCCCCTCTCCCCGAAAAGCAATCCTGGCCTTTGGGAGTAATTTTGGCTTTACAAACAACATCGTCACTGCCGCCAAAGGGTTATATTTGGAGACAATTTGGCAATGGTTGCCAGTAGATTTTTTCGTCTAATTTTGGCTAAGGGATGGGAAAAAACTGGACAGAGGAAAAGTACATTTTTGCTTTATTTATGTGTAAGTTAAAGCAACTACAGTGAGATGTGATGCTTGGTGAGAGAGAGAGAGAGAGAGAGAGAGAGAGAGAGAGAGAGAGAGAGAAAGAATTAATATGATATGAACCCTCTAGGATTTCATTATTATTATTTATTATTATTATTATTATTATTATTATTATTATTATTATTATTATTATTATTATTATTATTATTATTATTATTATTATTATTATTATCCTTTTTATTATTATTTTTATTATTATTACTATTATTATCATTATTACTATTATTATTTTCATTATTACTATCATTATTATTATTATCGTTATTAATATTACTATTATTATCATTACTATTATCATTATCATCATCATCATATTGAACCAGGTTATTCCATCGTCACGATGGATAACTCAACTAAATCGAAACTTTTTTTCCATATTATGCAAATTAAATTTAATTGATTAAAGCATCCCAATGGAAAAATTTTGAGTGACGTCGACTCAATAATTACAATAAAATAACAGCGCACCAAAATTGCATTTCTCCCTCATTATCATGAATTATAAACATGAACGCTATTGCGTTTGTTTACACCAATACAAAGCTGTTCTTTTGTTACTTTTGACAATTCTTATAAAGAATTCAGATA